>RCTD01000039.1:0-226886 GCA_014898415.1 Stromatinia cepivora | reverse complement strand
ATAATCTTTAATAAATAATCTTCAATAAATAATCTTTCAATAAATAATCTTTAATATAAATATATAATCTTTATATATCTTTTATAATAATCTTCAATATATAATCTTTTAATATACCCTTTCGATATTAATCTTTCAATATTTCAATTCTTTATAATTCTATTATAATATTAAAATATCAATCTATAAAAATCTTATTTATTCACTATATTCATTCATATTTATATTCACAAAACAATATTCTAAAATAAGATAATAATAATTCATTCTTTATTAAAATAAAAGCTATACTAAAAAATATCGGTTTTTATATTAAGAATAATAATATTAATAAATTATATTCTTATAATAATAGAATTTTTTAATCTTTGTATTTCAATTTTATTATTAAAAATATTAAAAATTTAAAATAATATATAATATATGATATTGGAAATTAATAGAACAAAAAGAAAGAAAATTATTGGGAAGAAATAGAATTATCAAATTCTTAAAAAGAAAAATAGAATCTATAAATAGAAATCTATATCAATTTCGTTGATATAAATCTTATTAAGAAATTTCTTATAAAAAGTAATTCGATTATTGATAATTTCAATATAAAAAGAGATTTAAAAAATTCATTCGAAGAATCTTTAAAAATGAAATCTTGAATTTATTGTTTTATATTCCAAATAAAATCAAAAAGAAAAATCATATAAAATTTGGGGAAAATATATTTTTCTTTATTAAAGTTCATTTAAAAACAAAACAAAAATAAATAGGAAATAAATATTTAAAATAATAATTATTTGGAATTAATAGAATATTAAAATTATTAAAATCTTTTATTTTCTTTTCTATAAAATAATCATTTAAATAATCATTCTAATTAAAATAATCATTAAATTTATAATCATCAATTTGAAAAGATTCATTCAAATTATATAATTGAATTATATTACAAATCTAATATTTATTTGAATATAAATCAGTTATTATTATATAAACAAATTCTCTCTTTTTATTTCATTGAATTCTCTGAATTTTTATATAATGAATTTGTATATTCATTAATTCCTTTTTTTTTATACATAAATCATATATCTCTTGAAAAAGTAAACATTCATTAATAATATTATTATCTAAATATAAATCGATAATTTTATGTTTATATAAAGATTCCTTTAAATATTGATATAATTCAATTCGATTTGAATTAATATTATCAATTTTATTATTCTTTTCAAATTTATTATAAAAGAAATAAGATTTATTAGATCTTAAATTTCTTTTTTTTCTATTAAAATTTTATAGAAAATTAATAAAAGATTAACAAAATTTAAAATAAATAATTAAATATATGTTAGAATAATCAATTCCTTTTTCTAAATCAAATATATTAATAATAATTCGATTAAATTTATCAAAAACAGTAAAGAAATTCTTTAAAATATAATTTTATTTTTTTAAATCTAAATCAGAATAATAAAAGAAACAATTCAAAAAATTCGATAAAAAACTATATTCTTTTTAGAAGGATAAATATAATAATCTTATTTTTATCATTTAAAAATGATATAGATTTGAAATTTTCAATATAAATTTGAATTTCAACAAATTGCTTTTTATATTGAATGAATCAAAGATCCTAGCTTTATAAATAATATTATTTCGAATATTAGATATTCTTATAATTGAAATATTCTTTAAAGATAAATAATTCATTAATTGCTTTTCAATAGAAAGAGACAAAGTATCAATTAAAAAAACAAATTGATATTTATTTAATAAAGAGATCGAAAACGAAATATAATATTTCGATAATTAGAACTAATAATCAATAAATGATACTCATCAATTATAAATCAATTGATTTTCTTTTGATCAATTAATTCAATCAATTTCATTATAAAGCTTTCTTTAATAATTAATTCAATATTAATTAAAATAAGATTTTTAAACTTTCGTTTTTCTTTTAAATAGAATAAGGAATATTAAAGCTTTTGGCTTTATTAAAAATATCAGTTTTTAAAACAATCAAAGGGATAATCACTATAATGATTTTTGAAATAATCAAAGTATTAATTAATAAATAACTTAAAGATTTATTATTATTTATAAGCAAAACCTTTAAAATATAAAGAACTTTTAATAATATACTTTTTATTAAAATCTCTTACTTTAGAATATAAAAAAGACAATTGAATTATTTAAAAATTCTTTCAATAATTAATTTAAAATAGAATTAAAAGAAACAATATTAAAGAATAATTGAAATTCTGAAATTTTCAGTTTTTTAATTATTTTATTCAAATTTTCATCAATAGAACTATTTTTTTCGATAATATTTACAAGGATTATAAGAATTAGATTCTTTGTTATATTTTATTAATAAATTATTTAGCTTTGAATTCTTTTTTTCAATATTATTTGATTCTTAATATTTATATTATTAACAAAAGGATTCAATTCAATTATATAATCTCTTAATTCAAAAAATTCATAAAAATATAAACTTAATTCTAAATATTTATTCTACTTATTTAAAAGAATATTTTTAAATATAATTATAAAACACCCATAATATATAAAATCGATTTCAGAATTATATTTCATTAAACTATTTTAAATTTGATATACACTAATTTGAATTAAATCATTTTTAAAAGTTAAATCATTTAAATTAATCTTTTCTTTTATAAATTCTTTTATAATTCCTATAATTATTTATTTATATTTTTGAAGATTCAAATTAAGATTTAATATTGATTAAAAATATTTTTGAAAAAGATATATTAGATTTAAAGAAACAAAAGAATACTAATTGAAATATTCTAAATAAAAATTCATTAAATTGAAATCGAATTTGGAATTAATAATATTTAGAATTTTTATAAAGGATTAATATAAACAATATATTTTAATAAAATATTAGAAATTGATATAGAAAAGTATTTAAATTTAGAAATACAGGATTCTATATAAGATCTTGATTTATTAATAGAGATATTAATAATAAATAAAGAATTATTAATATCTAGAAATAACTTTCTCTAATCTTTATTCGAATTCTGATATTTTAATATATATAATTCAATATCTCTTAAAAGTAAACTATTAATTAAATGAATTAATAATAAAAGTATTTTCTTGAATTTTAAAATATTCTTTAAGTAATCCTTATAATTCGATTTATTCAACTTTAAATTATTATTCGAAATTATAAAGAATTAATTTCATAATCTTTCAATTTTAATCACTTTATTAATTAGAAATTCATCATTTGATTTAATATTTGAATAAAAATCTTTGAAAGATTTAAAAGGAATTTTATTTTTATGATTTTCGAATTTACTAAAATCTTTTAATTTAATATATAAAAATTCTTTTAAATCAATATTCAATAAAATTGATTTATTAAAAAAAAAATAAATAGAATTTAAAATCGATTTAAATAACTTCTTTAAATCATTTATATTAATAGTAATATCTTTATAAGAAAATATATTTACATAATTAGAATTAATAATAATAGAATTTTCACTAAATAATTCTATATTTACTTTAAAAATATAATTATGATGTAAAAGAATTTCGATTAAAATATTTTGATTATAATTTTGAAAATAACTAATTATAAATCGAATTAAAATCGAATTCAGATTATAAATAGGAAAAAGAATCAATTATCGAATAGAATATTCAATAATACATAATTAATTATAAAAAATAAATTAGGAATAATATTAAAATAATTAAAAAGTATCTTTAATAAAATTATTATTTCGAATAGATTGATAAATGAAAAAACAATTAATAGAATTATCAAAAATATTTAAATTAATTTTCTATTTAAAACAAACAATTATAATATCCAAAATTAAATCTTTTATTTCAATCAATAATTCATTATCTGAATTATTAATCTCAACAAAATTTTCAATAATAGAATTAGAATTCAATCCTAATAAATCTAATTCAAATAATTTAAATAATTTAAATGAATTAGATGAATTAGATGATCCATTTAAATCATTCGAATTATCAAAATCATTCAATTCATTTAATTCATCTAAACCATTTAAATCATCTGAATTAGATTCTTCAAAATCACTTGAATTTTCAAAAGCAACTGAATCATTATCTTTTTGATTTAACTTCAAATTATTAAATTTAATTTTATTTACTTTTTTAATAAAAGACTTTTTATTATTTTTGATAATAAATTCTAAAATCTTTTCAGAATCTAAAATTTTATTGAAAAAAACAACTTTTTTAAATAAATCCTTCATTTTAGTTTTTAAATCTTTAAAATCAAAATAGAATTTAATAAAATGAAAATGAAAGATATATAAAATGAAATTAAAAAAGATCTTAAAAAAAGCAAAATATTTATTACAATTATTGGAATTGTAAAAGGGATTTGAAATCTTTATTTTTGATTTTATTTTTTTCAAAATTATTCAGAATATTTAAATAAGATTTATTCAAAAATATTATTTTTTCTAAACTTAAATATAATAAGATTTCTAAATTAAAAAGGATTATTTTAAAAATAAATTGGATTATATAATTTAAAAAAACAATATAAAAATTAAAATACAATTTCAAATCTTCAATATCAAACTTTTGAATATATTTGATATATCTAATATATTCTTGAAATAGAATAAGATTTTCTTTATCAATTTTAATAAAATCAATCTTCTTTTCAATACTTTTCAATTTAGAATCAAAATTATTCTTTTAATTCTTTTTAATTAAATTCAAATTGAAAAAAGAAGATAATAATAAATCATTATTTATTTTAATAATATCATTTTGAATCGAATTAGAATTTTCATTAAAATAATATTTTTCCTTTATTTAAACTTCAAAAAAAAAATGATTTAATAATAATTCTTATCCCGAAATATTTTGAATAAAATTAAGATACAAATCCAAAAAAAGATCTTTATAATTAGAATTAATATATTTTTTGAAATTTTTTAAATTAGATTTTATTATATTACAAAGAGAATATTGAAATAAAGATTTAATAGATAATTCAAAGAAAAAAATTAAAAAGAATTCGGATTTAAATAAATAAATTAAATAAAGATTTTGATTAATTGATTCAATACTTAAAGAATTATATATATTACAAACTTCTTGAATCACTTTTTTTTTATAAATAGAAATTAAATCGAAAAGATATTTATCTTACAAATAATTTTTAAAATTTTGAATACAAATTTGATAGATATTACAAAGAATAAATTGAAATACTGTTGAACAAATTTTGTAAAGAAATATATATACAAAATACATATAAAATAAAAATAGTTTTATTATTCTATTTTCATTCTTTTATATAATAAGATTCTATTAATTTATATAGACACTATTATTCTATTTATAATATAAAAGAAATATATAATGATATCATATATTTCATCAATTATATATTCCAATATAAATTTAACTTTCTTTTTCATATAAAATGCTATATATATAAATCAAATTGATTATTAAAATACAAATAATTATTTAATCATTTAATTCAATTTTTATACTTATTTTTCTATTCAAATAAATATAATGAATTCTTTTTCCAAATCAATCAAATATCCAATATTTATGTTTTTTAATTTTATCGAAATAAAAGTTTTTCATTCTATATATATTTCTCGATCGATTCAATCGATATTTCTAATTTCGGGATTATATTAATAATTATAAAATTATTGAAGATTGTATTTACTGAATTCCCGAAAATATATATTTTATATTAATTATAGAGTAATTAATTATATTAAGATCTTATTTTGTATTTGCTATAAAACTTGTATTATTTATAATATATTGATTCTTTATACAATAAAATTCTTCAATTATATAATACTACAAATACTTTGATCCAATCGAATCAAAATCCTATTCTTCCAATCAATAATAGAAAATTTGTTTTTTATTATTATAATACTTTTTAATTCATTATTCTGATTATATTGGAATATCCTATTTCATTTATACAAAATTATATTATATTTATTCAAATATAATTGATATATATTTTATATATTAATAATCTTTTAATATAGAATCGAAATATTTTGGTTAAAGGATTTTATAAAAAGTATTATCGTCGAAAGCTGATTTTTTTTCTTGAATACTATTGTATAAAAGAATATTTCAAAAATAATTATAGAAATTATAAATAATACAATCATAAAATTCACTATATATATTCAAATCATCTATATATTAATTCTACCAACCAATTTAATCCATCTTCTCTTTTTTATATTTCTTTCAATCGAAATCCCATTCTTTCTTTTTCAATAAAAAAGTTTTTTTTATTTGATTCTAATTCTATAAAGAAGCTTTTCATTATTAATTAATTTATATAATATCTAAATATTTTTATCTTTTGATTTAGAAAATGAAATTAGAATAAAAAGTTTTCTTTTTATAATTTTTGAAAATAAAATATGAAATATAAATATAATTAATATTATATCTTTATATCAATTTTGATTTATATAAAGATCTAATCGATCTTTATACAAATTTCTTGTTTTATTTATTCTTTTATATATACTTCGAGAATATTTATATCAATAAATTTTTCTAAATTATTATTAGGATTAGCTTTTATTATTGTATCAATAATATTATCAAATCTATTAATCTATCTCATTTTTATCAATTCTCTTTATTCATATAATTATTGAAATATTATAATATCGATTATCAATCTTTTCTCTTTTATTATATCTAATTTAATAAAATATTTATATAATAAATATAAATCAATACATACAACAATTAGAATATCAAAGATATCGAATTATAAGATAATAATTTATAAAATAAATTATATTACAAGATCGATATCTACTTTTATTATTATTCTATATATCTCGAATACTAATATATTATATATAACTTTCTTGCTTTTCATATTATTATAATAAATAATATTACCTTTTATTTCGAAAGTATTTTCGTCTAATATATTTTCATTTATAAACAAAATAATAAATCCTATTTGATTACTTAAATTCTTATTATTAATAAAGAATCTATTAATAAAAACAAATAACTTTATATAATCTTTTTCAAAGAAAATAAAACGAAGATTTCGATTAAAGTTTTTTATTTATTAATCTAATCTTTTATTGAATAATTTGATATTTTTGTTTAATAGATTTTGATGTTATACAACAATTAATAAATTATATAATACTTCTAATTAACAAATTATAGCAATATATACCTTTTTAATTCTTTATTCCTGATATTATTTTAAATTATTAATTTTTTCCGATTTTTTTTCTTTAACTTTTTTATATAAATATAAGATTATTTTCTATATATTATATTATATATTTATTGAATATTAATAAAGTATCATTTATAAAGTATTCTTCTAATTTGATTTTGATATTTGCATTAATCAATTCTTTATTTTTTAATTTTAAGAATTATTTATCTACAAGAATAAGGATATTATCTATTTATATTCCTACAATTCCGAATTATATATTCTTTGAATTCAAAATTAGCAAATAGAGATTATATAACAATATAATCATATTCAATCTCTTTTAATAATATTTCCAATAGATTATTCATCAATGTATTTCTATTTCTGCAATATTATACAATAGTTTTTTAACTATTATAATTATATCTTTTACATATTTATCTTGAAATTCTTTTAGTAAATTTATTAATACAATATAATTCAAAAATATTTTTGATTATACATATATCTACATAATATTTTATATTATAAACTTGATATTCATTAGTTTTAATATTGAAGTTAAAACTATAATGATTCTTTGGCTTAATCTTTAGATTATAGGTGCTTATATCAATATTGTTTCTTTTCCAAAATCATTATATATTTGAATAATTAAATATAACTTTTTGTATAAAGAATTTATTATATATCCTTTGATTTTATTTATAAAATATAAATTAAATAATCTTTTGATATATACAAAAAGATTATATTTGATGAATTCGAAAACATTTTTTGTAATTAAATTATCAATCTTTTATATTTACAAAGTTTCAAATAATTGTTCTTTAATTATAATAATCTTTTTTATATAAAGATTAATTATAAGATTTAATATTTCTTATTTCTTCTTTATAATGAATACTTTTGATAAATCTTGATTATTTCGAATTATAATAATTAATTGATTATATTCATTATTTATTTCTTATACCTTCTATAAAAATGATATTCTAGGGATTTCGATTTGTATTAATATATGAAGTATAGGATTAACTATTCTTTCTTTCTTAATACTAGATTATATATATTTCCTTTCAAATTTGCTTATTTCTTAACCTTGATCTGAAGGAATAAAAAGGATCACCAGGAATAATAGGTTTTCCGGAAATGACGGATTTTCTGTATTTGGAAGAATTATCGAAAATAAATTTTTTATTGGAAATGATTCTTTATATATATCCTTATAAAATAATTTGATAATTGTTATACGAAATTCTATAAGATTATAAAGGAAATCGATTATATAATTTTGATTTGTAATTATAATTAATTTATAAAATCCCATTTATTCTTTTTTTTCTTTTTATACTTATATTAATAAATTCAAAAGTAGTTTTAATATTTTATATATATCTAAATCATTTTTAATATCAAATAAATCTTGTATTATACATTTTGCTTGAATTTCTCAAATCTCTTTTATTATTTATCGATATATTTATATTCGTTTTATAATCGATTAAGAAGATAAATTATATAAAATTATTCGGGGATATACTCTATATACAAAAAAAATTGAAATAAGATTATTTAGTTCTACAATATTATTTATTACTTTAATTATTATTTATAAAATAACTTTTTTTTCGAAATTCTTATTTTTTAATTCTTCTTTGAATATTTTATACAATTGTTATATAAATATATAAAATCTCTCGACTTTATCAATTGTATTATAAACTTCTACAAAGACTTTGCAAATATCGATTTGAAAAGTTTTTATCTTTTATTAAAATTCGATTAATATAAAATTCATACCTATATTATAAGATATATAATCTAATAGATCAAAATATATATCGATCCAATATTTCTGAATTATATTCCAAATTGTCTTTATACTTATATCTTATACAAATACAATAATATTATATATAATAACTTTATCGATAATATAAAGAATAGGTTTTTTTTCAATATAAAATATATCCAGAATAATTAAATAATTGAATTCGATATTATCTTTTATTATAAATTTGAAATATTCTAGGGATTTCATATAAAGCTAATAATATTTGTATACTTTATTGAGTTTTTTGATCATCTAAAAGTCAATATCCATATACTCTATACAATTAAATATATTGATGAATTTTCATATAAAGGAATACCCGAATCTTCGATATATTTATTGAAGTTTAATTTCTATTAAATAATAATATATCATTATCTCTTTTATTTGATCAAAAAATATAAAAAGATATCCCTATTTTTGTATAATAAAAATAATTTTATTATCTTATTTTAATATATTTAATATATTATCGAATATAATATATAGACAATCTATATTTTATATATATATAAAAAATAAAGTATTTATTGATATAATGAAAAACATAATAATTCCAATTAATATTTGAACAATAATATCTTTTTGTAATCATACAATTTCTTTTCCGAATTTGATATTATATTCAATATCTTTTGTATATAAAATATCTTTCTTTCTTTCTAATATCTATACCTAAAATTCCTTTACTATTGATACTCCTGATATATTTATATCTGAAATAATACCTTGAAATATATTTACTGAATATCGATCTTGAAATTGGAAAACTTCATTTGAATTATCGCTTTTTTTATACTTTTCGTATAATTAATTGAATTGATCATTTTATAGGTATATATATATCAATAATTGTTTCCCTAATAGTTTTGCAACATACATTTTATTAATAGAATTTATTTCAATGAAATATATTTCGAATTGAATTATTTGATTATTTGAAAATTTAATTTGAGAATATTCGAAAATATTGTCTTCTTCTGATATTTCGTCTTTTTTGTATTACGATTTGAATATATCTTTATATTTCAAAAGATATTGCTCGAATATTTCTTCATCCATTTTTTGTTTTATTATATATTAATTGAATTTCGTTTTCCATTCCTTTTTTGTATAATTTATTGATCAGTATTCTGGTTGCTTATATACAAAGTATTTCTGAATTGATATATATAATAGTATTTGAAAATATTAAAGTTTTTTTGATGAATTTGTTAATAAATATAAACAAAAGAAAATGAATTTGCTTTTTAATCGAACTCTATATTATCCTTAATTTCTATATAAACCTCGACCATTATATATACGATCTATCCAATATATTTCTATACCTAATAAATTATTAATTATCGAATCTATAATATAAATATTCATTAATTATATTCTTTCAATTTGATTAATAATATTTCGAAGGTCAATATAAAGGCCTTTATATATCGTAATAGAACATAATAAAATGAAATTGCATTTAGGGATATCGCAATAAGTATTTATAATCTAATCTTTTAATATTAATTTTGATTAATATAAATCTATTAATCTATATTGCAATGTATAAAGTATATCGAAGAGCTTTTCCAATTGTTTTGAAAATGATTTGTCAAGGTGCTTTTGTATGATCTGTGGAAATGTTGTATTACATTATTCGGTGAGATATTTCTGGTGTTTTTCTTTTATTTCAAAATGTATTTTCATAAATATGATCATTTCTTCGAATTTCAATTTTCTATTACTAATTTTATTGAAATAGAATGATAATATAGTGTGAGAAAGTTGGGATATCAAGGCCTAACACGTAGCTAGTTCGTAGTCATATGGTTATATGACTCCTTATAGTTAGATATAAAAGAGGGCTCTGCTCCCTTCTTTTTGAAAGAAATCAATCATTTTTCTATTAGTCTTTTTGTATCCCATTTGTGTATAACCCAAACCATTATCTAAACCTACTAGTTTTACTACTTGAAATCTTTATAATATAATCTGATCAATTTCAATTCCTATTTCCCTTTGTAATATATTATCAGGATATACATATCTTGATCTACTTTTTTCACAATAATAATCTATATAGGGATTCGGATTGTACAATTTATATTATATAAATATATCTACAAGGAAACTATAATTGAAAAGAAAGTAGAATTAATAACTTATAGATAGAAAAATGGGATTGATTTTGAAAGGATAACCCTTTCAAAAATATAGGATTATCAAGTTTTGAGTAAGAAAGTTTTGATTATCGAAGCTCCTTTACTTGTATTCATCTATTATATTAAAGACAAATCATTTTTTAGCAAAACCATCATTCTATTTTCCATATTGAAAGGAATATATCGACAAAGGTTTTATTTGGGGATGCAATTAGTAATATTAAGAATGTATTAGAACTCCAAATATAATGGAATCCCCATTTGTAAATAAATCATTTATCTCTGCGAGTAAGAAAACTTCAATTCCGAAAACGATTTTAATTGAATATAATCAATTATATTGAAGAACCTTGAACATCTTATATATTTTTAGAGCTATTTAAATGCCTAAATATATATTAGAATAATAAAAAGGATTGGGTATAGTACACTAAATTACTATTCTTGATATCGACAATCAAAAATTTAAAATATATCTTAAAAAACTTTTAACTAAAGGATTTGAAATTTATATATTTCTTTGAAAAAAGGAAAACCCTAGGAAAGATTATATATACCTTTTCTTTTCTTTTGGAGATTTATTAAGGGAAAATTATAAATATTGAAAACTATCGAAAATCAAATATTGAATTAGATTTTAATAAATCAAATACTTTTCAATTAAATTACAATAATATAATGGATAATTTTGATTTATTTATGAGATTGAATCTTCTATAAGATATTTTTTAAGGATCAAAGGATAATACTATTATTTCAGTTATCGATCCTCTTGAATTTATTGAAGAATTCTTTATTAATAGTAATGGAAATTTTATTAAAAAAAAAGAAAAAACAAAGAAAACCAAAAAAGAAAAAGAAATAAATCAATAATAATAAAACCCATTAAAAATTCCATTTATTATTCGTATTAAGGATTATATATATATATTCCCTATTATGCTATATATTAGGAATACCGCTACCCTTATTTTCAATGGGATCGATATATCTGACTTCCTTACAATTTGGGATGCCTTGTAAATTGATTACAGTATATCTGATGAAGAAATGCAAACTCGATTTCCTTAATACTATAATTATATTATTGTTATCCAAATCAAATTTATACCGGAATACAACCTTATTAAATATAATTGGAAAGAAGGATTGAAACCAATATTACTTTGATATTTTTGTGATTATAATATTTAGCAAGTAATAGATATCCGAGACTTTCTTGATTAATTTATTGATAATCAATGTAACAAAAATGAAGGGGATTATAATACAAATCCAACAATAATAAAGGATTATATTACCAAATTCGTACTTTCGATTATTCAATTTATTAATAATCATATAATCACCGAATTCGAAACTGAAAGGATGTTCTTATATAGCCTATATACCCAAATAGGAAAGAAGATTGTTAGATAATTTAAAATTGATTTTAATGATTTTGCTTCTATGAATTTCAAGAGAATGATAAATGAAGCTTACAAATAATACTTTTCTAAGGATTCTATCGCCTGAATTTACAAAAGATCTAAATCTCATTAAACTATTGTTTCCCAAATTATATATAAATATATAAAAACCCTATTTATCTCTAATATTAATACAAAACCTTATTCTTAAGGACAGAAGTTAAAGGATACCATAAATGAAATCATTGATCTTTTAGATAAGTTTAGTATAAATCATCTAAAGGTGAGAATCAAAGGTATAAAGGATTCGAAATTATCCTTTTCGTTATTACAATGTTAAACTATTTATCGAAAAGGTAATACAAAATATAATGATTATTCCATTCAGAATAAATAAAAAAGAATTCTTTTTGATATAAATAAAGTTTATAAAAAGAATTATTTTTGTTATTATTGTTTTGAAAGATTTTCTTATAATAATGATTATATTATGAAACAAAATTGCTCTAAAAAGATCGATGATATTAATACTAGATTATATTATTATAATGAATACAGAGTCTTTATATTTGATCCCAAAGGATATCCCAATTCTTCCCTAATCTTCAAATAAAAGGATTCCCTAAAAAGTTATTAGATTGAAATGTATACAAAAACTTATAAATTTGACCAACAAAAGAAACAATTAGAGAAACTCAATATTAAGGATAATTCATTGAATCTCGGAATCTTTAATATCGAAATTGTAAGGGGTGTATTTATAAATAATATCAATCATTGAAAAAGGGAAATTATCAATATCAATGCAATTACTTAATTTAAAGAAGCTTCAAGGCCACAAGGCCGATCATCTAAAAAGTCCAAATTAATAGAATAGAATGGAGTTGATAAATCCCAAAAATCGTCAAGCATTTTTCGAAAGATATTGTTCAAAACAATGGATCAAATTGAAAAGGAAAGGCTAAAAAAAGAATTCTCCAATAAGGATGAAACCATAGATATTGATGAAAGTAAAAAAGATGAAGTAGAAAAATCTTAGGGAGGGGAGGGCCTTCCTGAATCCGATGAAAATAGTATAATACAAGAAAATAGAACATCCAACTTTTGTATTAGATTCTCAAGAATAAAGAAGTAAACATTAATCACTATTTATACTACAGAATCCCCAACAGAAATCTTGGAATGGATTTATAGAATCGAAATCTTGATAACAATTGAAACTGCCCTTATATATATACTAGATTTTCTTAAACAAATTCTTAAAAAAGTATCAATCGCAGATATCGAAGAACGAAAAAAGTTTTTCAGAAATTCAGAAATTTTTGTCGAAAAAGCTACAATAGCTTTAATAGTTATTAATTATTTAAATACTTTCTTTAATTATTAATCAAAAGAAATATACAATATACTTACTATTACTATGACCCTTGCAGGTAAGAATATCAAGATTAATGGTATTATCGATTCGGGATCGATAATCAATATGATGAGTCTGGAAGTTGTAAAAGAATTGGGATTTATAATATATAAATATAAAGCAATAATAATCATCCCTAATAAAAATATTATTATTTTATATAAATTGATTGAAAATATAGAAGTCAATTTTGGAAGAGTTAAGAATATCATCGATATCTTTATCTTGAATAATATTAAAGATTCATTGTTATTAGGGATGCTATATCTGTTTGTAGGAAAGATCGATTTTGAATATAAAAAAGATAAATAGATTATATAAATTATTGATGATAATAGTATTAATAGGGCCGGTTGTTAGACGATTGGATCAAAATGTAAAGCAGATATTATGAAAACTGATCTTGAAAAACCGGGAAAAGAATAGATGATATAAATCCTAGGGATTGTATCGATGATCTTTCAAAAGTTTTAGATACTATCAAAAATAAAGGGAAATTTGAAGAATTCGTTAAAAATCATTTTTTAGAATTCTTGATTAATATCCCAAATTTTAAGACAATCTTAAATTCTGTAGAGTTTAGTATGGATATCGTTTGAATTAGTCTTGATTTTGATATCGAAAATATATTTGATAATATTGAAGATTCAAAACTAAAGGGATTTCAGGAATACTTTGTTATTAATAATATTCACTTCGATTTGGAAGAACTTAAAATAGAAAACGATGTCTAAAAGAAACTAATCAACATCAAATCCGAAATTCTTGTTTTGATCAATAATATATATAAGAAAAAGGAGGACAAAATAAAATCCTTGAATAAAACAGAGTATATCGATAAAGAAATCCCAGGAGGTAACCTTAATTGATTAAAATTGGAATATACAAAACACCCTAAATATTAATTATCAGATTCTTTTTCGAAGTATTTAATACTATGTTTCGATACTAAACCTAAAGGTTTCTAATTGATACAAGAATATTTAGTATTATTAAATATCAAAGATATATTTTGAAAGTATAAAAAGGAATTTCTCCTTACATTACTGTAGAATCGAGAAACAGTGTTAACTTTTGATTGGACAAAAATCAGCAATATCAAACCTTCAATTACTCTGCTATAGATTATCAAGACAATATTATATAAGGTTTAACAAACTTTTGATTTTATATCCTTTAAAACCCTTTTATTAATAACTATCGAAATAATAAGAAACTATATCAAGTGAAATATATTAAAGGAAAAAGAAGAATTGTATCGAAACCTTTAATATTTAATTAAAAAAAGTGAAATTAGTAAATACCGCATTGTTATCGTAATAACAAAAACAAATATTGTAATTCTGCGAAATACAAATATACCTTTAAACTTAAAGGAATTTGCTGAACAAATGATTGAATACTTATTAATATCTTTGATTAACTTTTTCTCTGGATATGATCAAATATTTTTAAATAAAAAAAATAAAGATATTATTATTATTATAATTTTTTTTGGTTTGATAAAATTCATTATTTTATTATAAAAGGTTATTAATTCAGTTGTTTAATTTATAAAAATTGTATCAAAAATACTATAAGATATTATACCTGATATTGCTATATCTTATTTGGATAATATTGGAATTAAAGGTTCCAGAATTCGATACAATGAAACTGAAGTTGAATCTGGATTAAGGAAGTTTGTTATCGAGTATCTGAAAAACCTGGATGTTATAATAGAATGTATTGAATATACAGAATATATTATCAATATCAAATCCAAATAGTATTATAATAGAATCCGAATCGTAAATTATTATATCAATTCTGAAGGAAGAAGTCCCGATATTACCAAAATCATCAAGATATTTGAATAACCACCTTACTCGAATGATTATAAAATTAAAATGTTTTTTGGAGTATATATCTTTTATTGATTTTGAATAAAGAATTTCGTCATTATTATAAAGCCTCTCTATATATTATTAAAGAAAGATATAGAATTCATTTAGATCGTTAATCATAATATTGTAATAATTTTACTGAAAGACAAATTAACTTCGGCCTCAATCTTTCTTCCATTAACTTATTTATCTGGAGCCAGAACCATCGTATTCGCTATCGATGCTAATTTGGTAGGATAGAGAATTGTTCTAAATCAAATATATAATAATAAATTTTATATCATTGCTAAATATAAAAATGATATATAAAATCATACTAAACAGAATTATAATACTATTAAAAAAGAATACAAAGGAGTACTCAAAACTCTACAAAAATACAAAAGAGATCTTTATAGTATTCATTTCTTTCTAGAAATTGATATGAATATACTTGTAATTCAGTTAAATAGAACAATTACAGATTTATCTGATATTTTGATTATAAGATAGATTACTTAGATCAAACTTTTCGACTTTGATATTAAGTATATTTCTGGAAACAAAAACATTATTGCAAATACTTTATTACAATGATCACGAATTGCCTCGAATGATATTAATAAAGAATATAAAGAAGATATTAATAATTCAATTATCGTAGATTTGAATTCGTTATAAATAGATCTAGTAATAAATATAAATAACTTCAAAATTTTAAAACTATCTTAAATTTTAGAAAATGGAAATAAAAGAATATAAATAATCATTTAGTATATCATTACATTATAGAAATCTAAAAATATATCAACAAAGGATTGGTAAACTTTCAAAAAAGAAGCTTTCAATTTCTGTATAAAGGATTACTGCTTATTCAGAATCCGGGGAAACGGATTATTTCCCGTCTATATAATAATAAACAACGATTTAATCGAAAAGGCAAAAATTATGGTTTGAATATATAAAGAACTGGATTATAAGGGTTTAGAATCATTATATACTAAAGTATATAATTGTTATTAATAAAATGGAATATACAAGGATATGAAAAATTGAATGATTTTTTGCTCTGTTTACTAATTCAGATCGTCTAAATAAACAAATAAATCAATAATTATTATTTGAGCTTCAAATATTTAATATAAAATTGATATGGATATTACAAAAATATCTAATGATTATAGATTCAAATACTTTGTTGTTTTATAAGAAAATCTGAATAATTAAGTGGAAATTAAAGTTTTGCGGAATGTTATTTTGGAAGCGATTATCAAATTCCTTTATGAAATAGTCTATCGTTATAATCTTTTTGAAGAAATTATTATGGATGAAGGATTTGAGAATAAAGGTATTGTATTTGTTTATTGCGAAAAATACAGAGTCGACAAAATCAAGATATCAGTTTATTATCTACAAGCCAATGGAATAGTGGAAAAAGGTCATCATCCTATTGCAGAAATACTTTCCCGCCTATCACGAAGAGGGTGTAGATAATCTGAATGATTGAAAATAGTATTATTCGTTGATTATATTTTAATTCATAAATCAATAAACAAAATATTGTTTGAATTGATTTATAAATAGAAAGCTGTATTGCCTTTTGAAACTATATATATAATTTGGAGGATTCTTAATTAAGAAAGTATATAAATCCAGAAAGATTTATTGGTCATTAGAATACAATAATTAAAAATACTAGATAAAGATATTGAAAAAGCAATCCTTCATAAATAACACTATAAAGAAAATAATAAACTTCGATATAATTTCGATTACAAAATATTGGATAAGAATATTCGAGTTGAAGATATAATTCTATATTATAACCTCTAATCAAAAATCGATATATCTTATAACACAAAACTTACTTTCAAATGATACAGATTTTATAAAGTGACAAAGAAGTTGGAGGGTCTTTTTATATATATCCTTAAAGAAATGGATAATACCCTGTTTAATGAAATCTATGTAAATATTTGTTTCAAGAAATATATCTTACACTTAGATTTTTTTATAAATAATAATTTTAAGGATTTGTATAAATAAATAAACCAAAAGAATCGAGTTTTTAAATATCCATAACCTTCCAAATAAAAGATGATAAACAATCAAAGATTATTCTTTGTTCAATCATAAAACGATATAGAACCAAAAGGAAAAAAGCAAATATAATAAATCGAAGAGGAATTATTATTATAAGTTTTTGACCACCAATTAAAAAACTTGATAAGGAAAATCTTATAATTTTTAAAAAAGAAAGGGTATTTGAATCCTCTTTGAAAAAAAACTTATTATATTATCGATTTCGCTTTTGAACAATTTATAAATAATTCTTGAATAATATTTGAACAATTCAATATTTTCTTTTTAAATCTGTTTTCTTTAAAAACTTGATTTAAAGTTATCAACTTTTTATTTGTATTCATTTTATTATTTACAAAAGTTTTTATTCAAATTTTGATATAATATTTGGAAAAAAATCTAGTCAGATTATGGTTTTCTGTTCTATTAGTAATAACATTTCTTTTCTTATTCGATATAAGAATCATTCCTTCAATAACAAAATCGAAGCATTTGTATTCATTGAAACTCTTAAAGTTAAGGAAAAATACAATGTTTTTGAATAATAGTTCAATTACTTTGTAAGTATTATTGATTTCATTGAAGACTTTATAAATGAAATAAAAAATCGGATTGAAGATCAGAAGCTTTATAAAGCAATTGATTTCTCCAAAATTAGTTATTTTGCTAAGAACAATAATGCAATTCAATTTATCGAATAATATTGTAATAAAGCCAAAAAAGATCTTAAAAATCTTGAAAGAATTTGAATAATTATTCAAAAAAAAGTTCTTATTTATTTCTAATCGAAAGATATAAATTTAAATAATACTTCAACAAAAACAAATATAATCTATTATACCTCTCACTTCAATCCTCAAATCCTTGTAAAGTTTCTGAACGGATATATAACTGAATATTTTATACAAAAAAAAGGCAAAAGAGTCAAAAAGTATAGCCCTACAGATTTCTATATTATATATAGATTTATTATAAAAATTAATATAAAGAACAAAAAAGATTGAATATTTCTTTTTTACAATTTTATATAAAATCCTATTCTTAAAATCTATAAATTTACTCTTGATAATTTCGGATTTCTGAAAAAATATTGTAAAGATAAAAACTCTTTCGAAATTCAATAAAAAGATAAGTTTATCCGCGAAATAATTGTTACAAAAATTGCTCCGATATTCTTCAATAATAATAATGATAAAGAGGAATCTAATGCTAAAGAACGATTAGAAGTAATTGTTATACCAAATACCCCTTATGTATATCAACTTCTCCATTTCCAAGCGATTGTATCAATTTCGGAGTCTACAATTGCAAATATCGATAAATAGGAAAAGAAAGATTATTATTTTGATTTTTTGAAAAAAGCCCTTTTTTATCCATTTATTCTAAATAGATTTGTATTTTGTCGTTATATAGCTGATTACAATACTAAATTTATTTCAGACAATAATAATTCAGCCTTCGATAATTTTAAAATAATCTTAAATTCTTTATAAAAACTGAAAAGCTGTTTTTACAATTTAAACTATCAATTTGAAAAAGAATGATATTCTTTAATGAACGATGGATATATTGTCGATTAAATAGAATGGAAAGTTGTTATATCGTTAAAGGAATAAGTCATCATAAATACTCTATATATATATCATTTGTATACTTTAACAAAACTCCTTGATTTAAAGTCGAAATATATTTTGGTCAAAGAACTATAAAATAGATTGATTATTATTATTAGGAATTAAAAGTATATTAACAAAATAAGATTGATAAGGATATTCTATCTTTAATTCCATTTATATCAATCCTTAACTTTGAAATAATCAAAGCAAACCTTTAGCCTTAATCGATTCGGCTTAATAAAAAGTTTCTATTCCTTTGATTCTAATAAAGCTTTCAAAGATAACCTTTTTTTATTAGAATCATTAAACAGAGAATCCTTTGAAAACCAATTTACTCTATACATCCCTTTATTTCAATATATCTTCGAATAAAGAGATAAATTCGATTTACAAAATGTTTATAAAAATGTTTTTATTACCTACAAATAATATTTCCACGAAGTCTTTAAAAAAGGCCCGCTCCCGAATTGTTATTTTTCGATCATTTAACTTCTTTTAAGATACAATCCTACTTTGTAGTATATTATTATTTATACTCGAAAGAATAAAGAATTCCGCCTTATATTAATACCTTTATTTATATTACATTTTCCTGATTATAATAAAAAGTTTAACCTTTATTATTCCTTTTCTAACCTTTTCCATTTAACTTTCAAGGACAAATGAAACAAAGTTTCAAAAAGAATAACTATCGTAATCGATTTTTCTAAACCAAAAGAATCGATTAAAAGCTTTTATAAAAAATATCAAATCCTTATTTTTTATAAATTAAATAACAATGATAATTTAATTCAGGAATTTTTAAAAAAATATTTTTTCATTTATTAATTATAATATAATCTTGATTAGATAACAAAAAGGGAAACTTTTCAAAAAACCGAGTAAAAGAATTAGTTCCGTTGAAAAATCCTAATTAGATTTGAATTTTAAATAATTGTAATTCAATTAAATATCATTTTGAAATATATTAACTCTTTTAGATCCTGTAAATCGATTTTGGTATTGATCTTTTATTTAATTGTAATTTCGAATGAAAAGAATATAAAGAACAATAGTTTTTACAAAAATCTTCAAAGATCTCTTTAAAATCAAATTGTTTCTTTTGAATTAAACGAATTTAATAAAGAAGATTTTTATATCCCTTAACCCTTTTTTTTTAATATTAATTTTGTTCTACAAAATCATCTTTTTATAACCCTTTTAAAATATTTATTTTGAAATTTTAATATTATAAAAAGAATAGCAAATAAATTACTTGAAATTAACAATAATAAATTCGAGTTTTGATATAAACGATGGTGTAATCTTATAATAATAGATTTAGTCATCCAATTTGAAGTATTTTAAAACAAGGAAAAACAATAAAAAAATTAATCATTATTTATAGATTATGATATATCTTTATAAAAGCAAAAAGCTCTTTATAATAAGGATCTCGAAAATAATGAATTCCCTAATAAAGAAAACGCTGATAATTGGAAGATCGTAAATCTAATTGGTAAAGAATCCCTTACTAAAAAACCTCAATTTATATCAAAGAAGTTTATTAGAAAAGGAAAAGAAATCATAAAGCAAAAACCGATTTAAAACCAATCTATAATATTATCCAATCTATTTCCAATTGGATCTTCTGAAATACAAAATATTGTTTTAGTTTTTGATACAAATTGTAAACCAAATAAAAAATAAATAAATCGTTCTTTAGCAAGGAAACCTTCTACAAAATCTAGCAATAAAAAAAAGAATCACCCCTCCAATATTGAACAAAAGTTTGTAACATTAAAAATCCCTATTCGCTATTCAAATCGTATTCAAAAATCATCAAAAAATTTGATTACAAATATAAAATCTATTACAAGATATTCAATTAAATATTCAAAAAAGGCTAGAGATGAAAAGGACAATAAAAATGTTTTTTAAGAATTTGAAATTTCTATCGAATTTAATAAAAAGATAACAAAAGTAAATTTGGATCAATGAAAATCTAAAGTATATTGTTTTTTTAAAACAATCTTAAAAATTGTTTACCACTTTAATTTGCTAATATTCTAATTGGTTTTCCTTAGTCTAATTGTTTTTTGATTTCTTTGGTTTTTACCTTTTATAATTATTCTAAGGCCAAATAGAATATATATTTCGGGGAAAAGAAAGATATAAGAAAATTGGGATATCAAGATTTAATATATAGCTAATTCGTAATTATATAATTATATAACTTTTTGTAATTAAATATAAAAGAAGGTTTTGCTCTTTTTTTTTTAAAAGAAATCAATCGTTTTTCTATTAATCTTTTTGTACCCTATTTATACACAATTCAAACCATTATCTAAACCTATTAGTTTTATTATTTGAAGCTTCTACAATATAATCTGATCAATTCCAATTCCCATTTCCCCTTGCAGCGTGCTATCGGGACGCACATATCTCGACCTACCTCTTTCACAATAGAACCTTAAAATATTATCGAAAATATTGTTTTATATTTATTTGAATAAATTCCGATTTTGCTATAAAATTTGTAGAATATCTACAGTTTCTTATTCAGAAAATCGTATTCCCCGCCGTTATATTTGAATTCATTGTTATTATATACTTTCATAAGATCTAGAAAAAGGTTTCATTTATATATTGTATAAAATATATTCTACTTTATTGTATGATCTAGTATTATAGAATTAGAAAGGAATTAGCTTTGATTTCGTTATTATTATTTATCTTATTATATTTGCTTAGAAAGTTCTGATGTAAATGATACTTGAATTTTGATCGATTTCTTCAATACAATGATTTCGTATATATCCGCATATTCTTCTTTCAATCGATCTATTTCTTTTTGAACTTCTTTTGTATATTCGTTTGATTTATCTTTCAAAATAAATTCAGTAAATACTTTTGTATAACTATTATTCTCTTTTGTTTATCGGACCTGAAAATCATATAAAATGAATTGAATTCATATGAATTTGAGAGTTTCGCAATATACAATTTTGAATATAACATTCATCCAGTTTTCGTATTACTCTTGAAATTCTTCCCATAATCTTTGTTCTTTGTACCTTCTGAATTATGAATTGATAAATTATATAATTATATTAGTATTTATTTGGGATTTAATGAATTTTGAATTTGGATTTAATTATTTCCTTTAAAATTTAATGTTCATTTTATACAAAAATAATTCAGGGATTGGAAAAACTATATTGAATATTATAATTCGATATTATATTATATCGAATAGATTTATTGTATAATATATATAAAAGTATAATAAACACAAATAGAATCGATATAAAATCAAATTATCCTAAAGAAATCAATTATAATCAAAGATCCCTTCTTAATATATATTTTGAAGAAAATAATATAGGAAATATAATATTCTAATTCTTTTATATAGATCATATATAAATTTAATTTAATATAATTTTATTTGTCTTTTCAAAAGATATCTTTTTTTATTGAATTTGATTTTGTTATTTTGTAATTGAATTTTATCAATCACTAATCAATATTAAATAGATTTCGTAAAGGGATATATATACAAAATATATATAAAATAAAGATGATTTTATTATTTTATCTTCACCTTTTTATATAATGAAATTCTATTAATTTATATAGACACTGCCATCCCATTTACGATATAAGGGAAACATATAATGGTATCATATATTTCATCAATCATATGTTCCAATAAATACTGAATAATAAAAAAGAAATAATATTTCATCAATTTCTTGAAAAACCAATTTAGCTTTGAAATCCTTAGAATTTCGAAAATCATTAAATAATTTATTAATATCAAATTCAAAAGAATTAAAAAGGAAAAGAAAGATTTGATAATTAATTATTTTTAATAATATTAATTCGAAAAAATAATATAATATAGAATTTGAAAGATTTTGAAGGATTTGAAAGATTTGAAGATAATTAAATATAGAATATAATTCTAAAAAAGAAAAGATTTCAATTTGAATGAAAATTCATTTGATATATATAAATTGAGATTATTGTTATAATGATATTGAATTTTAAATTGAAATTATTGTTATAATGATATTGAATTTTAAATTGAAATTGTTGTTATAATGATATTGAATTTTAAATTGAAATTAATAAAATGATTTTGATTTAAAAGATTTATTAAATAAAGTGTATTATTAATTAATATAATGAATAATCAATTAATATTTTGAATCCAAATACAAAATACTATTTGAATCAAATATTATATAAAGAATTATTACGATTTTAATCAAAATTGAAATAATAGGGCAACTCTGATCTATATTCTAAATAATATAATTTGTTATATTATATTATATATCGGGATAGTTCCATTTAAACCGATATTAATGATATTTAAAATTATTAATATTTAGATATTAATATAATCAGATCCATATTATTCTATTTGAACAATAAAATATATTTATATTAATATATATATATATATCATCGATTTTCAATTTTAATATTTTTCAATTTTTAAAACATTATAGAAAATATCCTGATTTCAGGATTCTGAAATATATTTTTTCTTCTTTTTTAAATATCTTTTTCTTAATTTATAATTGATTTAATAAATTGAAATTCAAAATTAATTTTTTTTTAATATGATTGATATTTTATTTTAAAAAAGTCCAAACTTTTATATCAAAAATATCAATGTTTTCATTAAACCTTTCAAATATATTGATTCAAATTAGTAATAATCGATCAATATAAAAAATAATTTCAATTAGATTTCGAATAAATATAATTCAATTGAATCTCTATTGAATTCTTATTTTAGATTTTCAAAAAGCTTAAAATTGAAATATAAAGGAATGGTGATTAAATAATGACTTTTTAGGATTTTTATTTTCCTATTTTCCTAATTTTTTTTTAATTTTATCAAAATCAAATTTTTATATAATCTATATAAATCAATCAATTTAAAAGATAATTTCAATTAAATTTCAAATAATTATAATTCAATTGAATTTCTATTGAATTCTTTTTTTAGATTTTCAAAAAGTTCAAAATTGAAGTATAAAGGAATAATGACCAAATGATAACTTTTTTGGCTGGATCACCATTCCCCTGTCGAAATGGGTCACCATCGATAATGACCACCAAAAAAATCCTAGGAATAATAATTAGGATTAAATAAATAATGAAAACTATAAGATTTATTATTATAATTTAAAAAAAGAATTATTTATCCTTTTATTTTTATATTGAAAAATATATCAATTAAAATATTTATCTTTTAACTTTTTATATTGAATATTAAAGATCTTTTTAAAGATTTATTTTGATTTATATTTTTATATATTATTGAATTAAAATTTTATATAATATATTTTGGGAATGTTTTTTGATTATGATTTATTGATTAATTTTGATTATATAATTAGATTGTAATACAATTTGAAGATTATTTTAATATTCATTTTGTAGATTATAATTATATTGATTATCTTTAATATATAATATCAAGCCAATAATAATATTTATATAGAAATCCTTTAAAAGGAATTAAATTAATTATAATAATATTTCTTATAAAGATCAAATATCTATATAATAAATAATCTTTCATCAGAATCCTTAAAGAATTAAACAAAAGCAATTTTATTAAATTTATTTTAAAAATTGTTAAAACTTTTATTTTTCTTTATTATTTTGTTTATGAAATCAATTCTTAATTCCTAATATTTGTTTTATTTATATTATTCTAATTCTAATTCTAATTCTAATTTTAATGGATATATATACAAATAGATTATCCTTTAGATTTATAAAAACTTTATAGATTATTTCTACTTTAAATCTTTCGGATTTCTGAAAGTTTTATAGATTGATTCTATTTTAAACCCTATAAAATTGATATATGAAATCAATAGAATATTTTATTAGAAATAGGTAAAAATATTATTAAATCTGAAAATATTAAAGTTTATATTAATACTATTTCATCTATATATCTAATAACTTATAGATTAAACAATATCAATATAAACTTTAATATCCTAAAATTTAATAGTGTTTTTATTATATCCTGAATATTGATTTAAAACCTTCTAAATGTTATATTTAAAGCCCTTTAATATTGAAATAGAATCCCCTAAATATTCAAATATAAACCCCAAATATTGAATATTAAATCTTCAGAATATTAAATAATAATCCCCAAAATTTTAAATAATAAATCTTTAGAATATTAAATAATAATCCTTTGAATATTAAATTCTAAGTTTTTAGAATAAACCCTAATAATCTTCAAAATTTTAAATAATAAGCTTTTAGATTTTGAAGAATAGAATTTCAAATTTCGAATTAATACCCCTCAATATATTAAATTCTAAGCCCTCAAATTATTGAATTTTAACTCCTCAAATTATTGAATTTTAACTCCTTAAATATTGAATTTTAATCCCTAAATTTTTAATATATTAAATTATAAGCTTTTTATTTATTGAATTCTAAATCCTTAAATATTGAATTATAAGTCCTTTATTTATTGAATTCTAAGCCCCTAATATGTTAAATTCTAAATCCTCAAATATTAAATTCTAAGCCCTTAATTATTGAATTTTAAGTCCCTAATATATTAAATTCTAAGCCCTCAATTATTAAATTTTAACTCCTTAAATATTAAATTCTAAGTCTTCAATTATTGAATTTTAACTTTTTAAATATTAAATTCTAAATTCTTTATTTATTGAATTAAAATCCCCAAAAATATTATATTATAAAGCTTTTAATATTAAATTTTATCTTTATATTATTAGGATTGAATAGATTTTATATAATCTATAGAATTTTATTATTAAAATATATAATATTGAAATTCTAATCAAAAAATTATAATATAAATTCTTATATTATAATACTTTAAGTCTTTAAAATATATCCTTAAAACCTTATTTATTAAATTTTACCCTTTATATTATTAGGATTAAATAAAAGATATATAGTTTATAAAAAGCTAATATTAAATTAATAATATTAAAGCTTTAATCAAAAAGTATTAGAGCTTTCAAATATTAATTAATTTTAATATTATATAAGGCCTATATTAATTTTATATATACTCATTTATATATAAAAGAATTCTAGGATTTATATAAGGGTCTATTAGTTAATAAAACCTTAAATATTCAATTAGAAATCAATAATTAAAGTCTAGAATTGAAAAAAGAAGTTTAAAATGATTTTTTAAGGTTTAAAAAATATTAATATTAGAATCACTATATATTGAATACTTTTTAGATTATCTTTTTTATATATTTATAAGGTTCTTATTAATCGAAATTCTATATACAATTAATTTATATAAAAATAAAAATTTCTGATAAATTATTTTATATACAAAACCATTATTGATAAAATTAGTTTCTAGTAACCCCCTTTATAGATATATAAAATTTAAATTATACATTTATATAATTTATAATTATATAATAAAAGTTTACCGAAAATAACTTATAAACTTTATAACTTATAAAAAAGCTTATAATAAAAGTTTACTAAAGGATTTTTAAATTTATAAAGAAATTTATAATAAAAGTTTATTAGGGGACTTTTAAGTTTATAAGAAAGTTTATAATAAAAATTTATTAAGGGATTTTTAAATATATAAAAAAACCTATAATAAAAGTTTATCGGGACTATTATTATAATATTATTGATATTATAAATTCGAATTTATTCTTTTATTATTATCAATTCAATAAATATATATATATATGAATTTAAATCTATTCTTCCATTATTTTTAATATTAATCTTTTGATAAATAATCTTTCAATATATAATCTTTCAATATATAATCTTTTAATATTAATCTTTAATAGATTATTTCTCAATATTATTCTTTTAATAAATAATCTTTTAATATATAATCTTTCAATATATAATCTTTTAATATTAATCTTTAATAGATTATTTTTTAATATTATTTTTTTAATATTATTCTTTCAATAAATAATCTTTCAATATATAATCTTAGAATTATATAATCTTTCAATATATAATCTTTTAATATTAATCTTTAATATTATTCTTTTAATATAAAATATATAATCTTTCAATATATAATCTTTTAATAAATAATCTTTTAATAAATAATCTTTTAATAAATAATCTTTTAATAAATAATCTTTTAATAAATAATCTTTTAATAAATAATCTTTTAATAAATAATCTTTTAATAAATAATCTTTTAATAAATAATCTTTCAATAAATAATCTTTTAATAGAAATTATTCTTTCAATATAAAATATATAATCTTTTAATAAATAATCTTTCAATATAAAATATATAATCTTTTTATATTAATTCTTCAATATATAATCTTTTAATATACTCTTTCGATATTAATCTTTCAATATTTCAATTTTTTATAATTTTATTATAATATTAAAATATCAATCTATAAAAATCTTATTTATTCATTATATTCATTTATATTTATATTCACAAAACAATATTCTAAAATAAGATAATAATAATTCATTCTTTATTAAAATAAAAATTATACTAAAAAATATCGGTTTTCATATTAAGAATAATAATATTAATAAATTATATTCTTATAATAATAGAATCTTTCAATCTTTGCATTTCAATTTTATTATTAAAAATATTAAAAATTTAAAATAATATATGATATATGATATTAGAAATTGGTAAAACAAAAAGAAAGAAAATCATTGAGAAAAAGTAAAATCATCAAAATTCCTAAAAAGAAAATAGAATCCATAAATAGAATCTGTATCAATTTCGTCGATATGAATTTTATTAAGAAACTTCTTGTAAAAAGCAATTCGATTATTGATAATTTCAATATGAAAAAGAGATTTAAGAAATTCATTCGAAGAATCTCTGAAAATGAAATCTTGAATTTGCTGTTTCGTATTTCAAATAAAATCAAAAAGAAAAATCATATAAAATTTGGGGAAAACATATTCTTCTTTATTAAAAGTTCGTTTAAAAATAGAACAAAAATGAATGGGAAATAAGTATTTAAAATAACAACTATTTGGAACTAATGGAATATTGAAATTATTGAAATCTCTTATTTTCTTCTCTATAAAATGATTATCTAAATAATTATTCCAATTAGAATAATCATTAAATTTATGATTACTAACTTGAAAAGATTCATTCAAATCATATAATTGAATTATACTACAAATCTAATATTTATTTGAATATAAATCAGTTATTGTTATGTAAATAAGCTTTCTTTTTTTATTTCGTTGAATTCTTTGAGCTTTTATATAATGAATTTGTATATTCATTAACTCCTCTTTTTTTGTATACAAATCATATATCTTTTGAAAGGGTAAATATTCATTAATAATATTATTATTTAAATATAGATTGATAACTTTATGTTTATATAGAGATTCTTTTAAATATTGATGTAATTCAATTCGATCTAAATCAATATCATTAGTTTTATTATTCTTTTTAGATTTATTATAAAAGAAACAAAATTCATTAGATCTTAAATCTTTTCCTTCTTTGCTAAAACCCTATAGAAAATTAATAAAAGATTAACAAAATTTAAAATAAATAATTAAATGTATATTAGGATAATCAATTCCTTCTTTTAAATTAAATATACTAACAATAATTCGATTAAATTCATCAAAAACAGTAAAGAAATTCTTTAAAATACGATTTTGCTTCTCTAAACCTAAATTAGAATAATAAAAGGAACAATTCAAGAAATTCGATAAAGAAACTATATCTCTTAATATATATAATTCAGTATCTTTTGAAGATAAACCATTAATTAAATGAATTAATAATAAAAGTATCTTCTTGAATTTTAAAATATTCTTCAAGTAATCCTAGTAATTCGATTTATTCAACTTCAAATTATTATTCGAAATTACAAAGAATTGATCTCATAACCTTTTAATTTCAATCACTTTATTGATTAGAAATTCATCATTTGATTTAACATTTGGATGAAAATCTTTGAAAGATTTAAAAGGAGTTTTATCTTCATGATTTTCGAATTTACTAAAATCTTCCAATCTAATATATGAAAATTCTTCTAAATCAATATTCAATAGAATTGATTCATTAAAGAAAGAATAAACAGAATCTAAAATCGATTTAAATAGTTTCTTTAAATCATTTATACTAATAATAATATCTTTATAAGAAAGCGTATTTGTGTAATTAGAATTAATAATAATAGAACTTTCATTAGATAATTCTTTATTTATTTTAAAAGCATAATTATGATACAAGAGAATTTCGGTTAAAGCATTTTGATTATGATTTTGAAAGTAACTAGTTATAAATCGAGCTAAAATCGAATTCAGATTATAAATGAAAGAAAGAATCAATTGTCGAATAGAATATTCAATAATGTATAATTGATTACAATAAATAAATTAGGAATAATATTGGGATAATTGAAAAGTATCTTTAATGAAATTATTATTTCGAATAGATTGATAAGTGAAGAAGCAATTAATAGGATTATCAAAAATATTTAAATCAGTTTTCTGTTTAAAACAAACAATTATAATATTCAAAATTAAATCTTTTATTTCAATTAATGATTCATTATCTGAATCATTAATCTCAACAAAATTTTCAATAATAGAATTAGAATTCAATCCCAATGAATTTAATTCAGATGATTTAAATGATTTAGATGAATTAGATGAATTAAATGATCCATTTGAATCATTCGAATCATCAGAATCATTCAATTCATCTAATTCCTCTAAATCATTTAAATCATCTGAATTAGATTCCTCAGAATCATTTGAATTTTCAGAAGCAATTGAATCATTATCTCCTTGATTTGACTTTAAACTATTAAATTTAACTTTATTTGCTTTTTTAATAAAAGACTTTTTGTTGTTTTTGATAATAGATTCTAAAATCTTTTCAGAATCTAAAATTTCATTGAAAAAGATAGCTTTTTTAAATAAATCCTTCACTTTAGCTTTCAAATCTTTAAAATCAGAATAGAATTTAGTAGAATGAAAATAAGAGGTATATAAAATGAAATTAAAAAAGGTTTTAAAAAAAGCAAAATATTTATTACAATTATTAGAATTGTGAAAAGGTTTAAAATCTTTATTTCTGATTTTATCTTTTTTAAAGCTATTCAAAATATTCAAATAAGATTTATTTAGAAATATTATTTTTTTTAAACTCAAATATAATAAGATTTCTAAATTAGAAAGGATTATTTTAAAAATAGATTGGATTATATGATTTAAAGAAATGATATAAAAATTAGAATACAATTTCAAATCTTCAATATCAAATTTTTGAATATATTCGATATATCTAATACATTCTTAAAATAAAATAAGACTTTCTTTATTAATTTTAATAAAATCAATTTTCTTTTCGATACTCTTCAATTTAAAATCAAAATTATTCTTCCAATTTTTTTTAATTAAATTCAAATTGAAAGAAGAAGATAATAATAAATCATTATTTATTTTAATAATATTATTTTGAATTGAATTAGAATTTTCATTAGAATAATACTTTTCCTTTATTTGAACTTCAAAAAAGAAACAATTTAATAATAATTCTTGTTCCGAAATATTTTGAATAAGATTGAAATACAAATTCAAAAAAAGATTTTTATGATTAGAATTGATATATTTTTTAAGATTTTTTAAATTAGATTTTATTATATTGTAAAAAGAATATTGAAATAAGGATTTGATAGATAATTCAGGGAAGGGAATTAAAAAGAATTCAGATTTGAATAAATAAATTAAATGAAGATTTTGATTAATTAATTCAATATTTAAAGAATTATATATATTATAAACTTTTTGAATCATTTTTTTTTATAAATAGAAATTAAATCGAAAAGATATTTATTTTGTAAATGATTTTTAAAATTTTGAATATAAATTTAATAAATATTACAAAAAATAAATTGAAATATTGAATAATAAGAAAGAAATAATATTTCATCAATTTCTTGAAAAGTCAATTTGGCTTTGAAATCCCTAGAGTTTTGAAAATCATTAAATAATTTATTAATATTAAATTCAAAAGAATTGAAAGAGGAAAAGAAGATTTGATAATTAATTATTTTTAATAATATTGATTCGAAAGAATAATATAATATAGGATTTGAAAGATTTTGAAGGATTTGAAAGATTTGAAGATAATTGAAGATAGAATATAATTCTAAAAAAGAAAAGATTTCAATTTGAATGGGAATTTATTTGATTTATATAAATTGAGATCATTATTATAATGATATTGAATTTTAAATTGAGATCGTTATTATAGTGATATTGAATTTTAAATTGAAATTAATAAAATGATTTTGATTCAAAGAGTTTATCAAATAGAATATATTATTGATTAATATGATAAATGATTAACTAATATTCTGAATTTAAATGCGAAATATTATTTGAATCAAATATTATATAGAGAATTATTATAATTTCAATCTTGATTGAAATAATAGAACAATCCTGATTTATATTCTGAATAATATAATTCGCTATATTATATTATATCTTGAAACAGTTTCATTTAAATTGGTATTAATAATACTCAAAATCATTAATATTTAAGTATCAATATAATCAAATTTATATTGTTTTATTTAAATAACGAAATATATTTATATCAATATATATATATATATGTTAACTTTTGGTGCAGGAAGTAGTAGTATTGTTGACTATGTAGATTGAACTAAGGATCTATAATTCTAGTAGAAATAGAATTGAGGTTATCCCTAAATATGATTTGTGCATTATTATGGTTTTGTGATCTCAATTTTAATCTTATGATGACCTCATTTCCAATACTTTTTTATTGAGGATATCCTATTCGATCCTTTTAGATTACTAATCCCAATATTTTCTTGAATCTTTCGAAAACAATCTTTATATAAAACTTTATCATTCCATCAGTAATTATATCATATATATTGATATAATTAATAGCGATTTTCTTCTTTTCTATCAAATCCCTAATAAAATAATAATTGATATTTATATATTTGAATCATTTATACAAATATAAATTCTTAATTAAAACTAAAACATTTTGATTATTATCAAATATCTAAACTATATCTTTATTCTTTTCAATATAATTTAATCTAAATAAATCTTTAAATATTTATATAATCTATCTTTTTTGTTTAATAAATATTACTATTATAATATATTCTGATTTTATATTAAAAATAATTATAAACATTTGTTTCTTGTTAATTCATAATATAGAATCTTTATAAAATATTACAATTCTCTTTGAAATACTTTTCCAATTATATTTGTTATTAATTCAATCTATATCTATATATACTTTTATTATATTATCAAATATATTATATTCTTTATAGATATCAAATTGTACTTTTTTTAATCCGAATTATAATTTCTATTTGATTATTGATTATAGATATTATATCAGATTCTTCAAAACTATAATATAATATTTTATTGATTTTGTTATAAATTATGAAAATCTTCCAACTAAGAATACTATATTTAATCGAATATATATTATTGAATAAATTACATTTCCTATTCATTATTGATATTCGTTTATATCTATCAATTCATCGTTATCAATTACTAACTAAAGATAAATATAATTCATTATTAGCAATTTCTTAATTTGATATTATTTATATATAATATTATATTTAATTAGTATAATATCGAGATATTCTTTTTGATCTATAATTAATATATATGCTTTTTTATCACAAATAATTCTAATATTTAGGATTTTACTAATCTCCCTTAGATTCTTAATATTAAAATAAATCAATAGTTTTTCATCAAATCAAATAATTTGTAATAATATATATAATACAATAACAATATCATCAATATATACCAATAATATTATATTACAATCTTTAAATATATACAAATATAAATCTACCAAATTTTATACAAAATCTATATCTAAAAACTTTTTCTTCAATAATAAATTCTAATCCTTTTTAACTTGTTTTAAACTATATAAGCTTTATAAGATTTATAATATATATCCCTTTTTGATTTTGATATTTTGGGATAATTCAAAATAAATCTCTTTTTTCAAATACGATTCAATAAAAGCATTTTTGATATCGAAATATAAATATTCTAAATTTTCTTTTGCAATAATAATTAAGAATAATTTGAATATATTTAGTTTTATTATTGATATAAATATTTCATTATAATCCTTTTCTAATATTTAATTAAACCCTCGAATCATTAATCTTGTTTTGAATTGTTTTACTTTATTATTTTTGATTTTAATTATAAATATTTATTTTATCGAAATTAAATTATTTCCTTTAGGAAATATATATTCTTCCTAAATACTATTTTGAATTAAAAATATAATTTCCTTTTGAATAACTTCCTTCCATTTTTCAGAATATTCTCGATCCGATATTGTTTCCTTATAAATTCTTAATATTTTGATTCCTAGAACTTTTTTGACTAAATATATTACACCTTCTATATTATTTATATTTATCAACAAAATTATGAAATCTAAAATGATCTTGTTTTTGATATAAAAATCCATTTTATAAATAATTAGAATTATAATTATAATATATTCTACATTTTCTTGAGTTTTAGCCTATATAGATATCACAATCAATGTTCTTATAATCTTACTTTCCCATTCTTCTTCAAGATCTTGTTCTATATCTCTTTTCCATTTTTATATTAAATACCTTAGGGATTCGTCTTCAAGATCCATTTCATCCTTTTGTTCGATCTTAAATGATTATAAATTTACTTTGCTTTTTGATCCTGCTAAAATAGATTTGTTAATAAAATTTAAAACAATCTTAAATTTTGTTTCTAATATAGATTCAAGGTTTACAAAAATTAATTCTTGGATTGAACCCTCTGAAATGATGGATTCGATATCTAAAATATCCTTGAAAAAAGATTCTTGATTTGTTTTCTGGATATTGCCATCTTTATCTTTATTATATATTAATATTGATATATTTAATTTATCTGATTTCAATTCAATAATTAAAATACTTAATACAATTATTGAACTCAATATAATATCTATTGAAAAGAATACTTAAAACAAAGGTAATATAAATATCGTATTTAATATTGAAAATAAAAAAGATACTTTATTTACTATCGGTTTATTATAAGGTTTTCGATCTGATTTTATATTCTTTATTTCTTATAAATTTGATTTACAATTTCTTAATTTAAAATCCAAATCTCCTTTTCGATAAAATTCATCTATAATTATTCTATTTAATCAAAATATATAATTTAATTCTAGAAAATATATTTTGATATATTTATTTATAATTTTTGAATATCCTAAAAATATATCGACTTTCGAAATATCCTACAATTTATTGTATCTTTACTCTTTCAGAATAGTTTTAGGATTAATATAAATATAACATTTACTCCTTCAGATTTTATATATCTTTATATTTGGTATTATATTTATAAAAACTTCTATAAAAAATCAATCTATTCCGTTTATATCAGGACCAATATTAATACAATTCCTAATATAAGCATCATATTTTATAACTTCATTCCAAAATTCTAATAATAATCTAACTTCTTTTAGTATTACTTTTATATTTACCTTTACAATTCTTATATTCCATTTTGCAGATTTATTTTGATATAAAAAAGCAATTATTGTAACTTCGGATTATATATCTAATAATTATTCATAAATAATTTATAAGAATTCCAATATATTATCAATCCTAATTACAATGATCTTTTCTTCAATAATTAATTCCATTTCCTTTTTCCAAATTTTCAATATTTGAATTATATCATCTTTTTGTTTAAATAATATAATCCAATTTATTTTTATATAATTATCAATAATCAATATAAAATAACAATTCCTTCGAATCGATTTTGGAAATGATTTTATAACATCGAAATATATAAATTCGAGTTTCTTTGATTTATACAGATTCAATTACTTCGAAATACAATTGATTATCTTAATGAATATATATACTTTATAGATATCTAATTCAATTAAGATCTTTATCGATTTGATTATATTAAATACTTTATATAAATTCTTGATTTTATTTAGATTTAAATAATTGAATCTTCGATATTATAATAAATATCTCTCTTTCTCTTTAAATATTAATTTATTATCAATATTTTTGATATTATCAATTATCTTTAAAGAAAAGCTTTTTTCCTAATCATTTTGATATATATTAAAATAAAGAATTATATCCTTATATCCTTTGATTATATATAAAACCATATATATTCTATTTTGTATTCTAATATAAATGACTTTCTTATTATCCTTCTTGAAATATATATAATAAAAATTGAATTCCCCTTGCAACCCTATTTTGTAAATCCTTTTTCCTGATAACAAATTTATTTCTAATCCTAATATATATAATATATTTAAAAATAGCATTTTAGAATCATCTTTATATATTATATCAACTAAATCCTAATAATAATAATATATCACTTCCCCATCAATTTTTATTCTTTATTTAACAATAAATTCTATTAATCTGAATAATAAAGATTGATCAAATATATATAAAGAAACATCTATATCGGTATACTATTTATTAAAAGAAGTTTTATTAATAATTTCCTTTATCAAATTATAATCTTCCTTTATTATATCCTCAATATCGAAATCTGATTCAGAAATATTATTAACAAAATATATTTGATCTTTCTTATTGAAATAAATCTTCTTCAAATTCGATAATCTTTTTCTCCTTTGATAATAAAGGTAATTATAAAGAAGTTTACTAATTCATATTAAATATAGATAATTTCATATATAATAACCTTCTTTTTGATACAAATCATAAATATTGTTTGGGATTTCGAAATCTGATTTTTGATATCGAAAAATGTATTTAGATCCTTTTATAATTTGTATGAACTTTGATTTATTTTTAAAATGAAATTTTTTAGTTTATAAATGTTTGATTTTATTATTGATATTAAGATTGATTTGGATATTCAATATATTTATTATTCCTTAATAATTGATTAAAAGATTATATATTAAAATCAAAAATAAAATAGTATTTTGATATATTGATCAATAGTTTTTATTTGTAGTTTTTAATTTCTTTTTGTATTTTTTCAATTTATTTTAAACTTCGATAATGATTATATTGAAATAAATATTGGATTGGAATTTGAAATTCTGGATCATCGTTATATATATATTGATTATAATTATATTGATTCTGATATATTTTGATTTAAAATATTTCTAGAATATATATATTGTTGAATATTCATTGGTGAAAATTTCATCGTTATTATTGAATGTTGTATAAATATATAATAATATATTCGCTTTGTTCTTTAAGTATTCCGATTTTAATTCGATATTGTAATATATATGATTATTGATCTTATAGACAAATATTGTATTAAATCCTGTAATCTATATATATTCATCTAATATTTGATTAATTATATAAAACCATCCTTTCCTTTTCAATTATATCTTTATTTGTTTGAACTATTATTTATGATTATTTTAATCGAATTTTGAAAGGTTGTTTGATTTCGATATTGTAAAGGTTTCTTATTATTTAATAAGTATCGAAGATAGTTTTTAGGTTTTTAAAATAATTTTGAAAAGTATATAGTAAATAGATTCGGGATAATAAAGAAATATAAAAATAAAATAATAAAAAAATTCGTAAAATTGTATTATAATATGTTTTCTTGTAGTTATACGAATTTGCTTTTCGTTTTTGTTATAATTCTGTATTGATATTATATAAATTATTCTCTATTTTGGTCTGTAATATTGTAAATTATAAGCTATATTATTGTATTTCAATTCTGTTTCAGTAATATTATATAAAAACTCTGATTTTCATTTTATTTTATCTTTATTAGTTATACTAATCCTTTCTCGATTTACTTTGCTTTTTAATTACTATTATATAATCGGATCTTATAATCTATTAACTTTTGATACAGAAAATAATAGTATTATTGATTATATAGATTAAATCAAGGATCTATAATTCTAATAGAAATAGAATTGAAGTTATCCCTAAATATAGTCTATACACCATTATGATCACGTGACCTCAATTCTAATCCTATGATGGCCTCATTTCTAACAATCAATCAATTTAAAAAATAATTTCAATCAGATTTCGAATAATTATAATTCAATTGAATTTCTATTGAATTCTTTTTTCAGATTTTCAAAAAACTCAAAATTGAAATATAAAAAAGTGATAACCAAATAATGACTTTTTTGACTGAATCATTACCCCCCTATCGAAATAAATCACCACCGATAATAACCACCAAAAAAATCCTAGAAATAATAGTTAGGGTTTATAAATCTTCAGAAAATTTAGTTTTCGATGAATTAATAATGAAATAAAGGAATAAAATACTCGAAGGTAAGTTTTTCCGAAAGAAAGAAAAGTATTATAAATCATAAATTATAAAAGATTAATTATATAATATCTTTTATCTTTTATATCAATTAATAAATTGATCATCTATATATATACATTACAATTTATACAATTTAATATAATAAACTGATAATCCTAATAATATATATATATAGCCCTACAACTTACAAATAGGTATTTATATATATATACAATTAATCATTTTTTATAAGCTATAATTCTTCAATTGTTGATTCTAAAGAATATAATTGACTCTGTTTATTCAGTTCTACTACGGCTCTTGTACGTCACAATAAAATCTTTAAAAATATTAATATTATTCATTTTATTATTCATTCTATTATTTCTTTTATTATTCATTTTATTATTTATTTCGATATTCAATTTTTAATATTCATTATATCACTTTTTTTATATAATTATCACTCTTTTATAAATTTAACTTATATAGAAAAATGATCCTAGCTCTTTATTATAAAACTTTTTAAAAAATCGGTACTGTTCTTTAAATAATAAAAATAATTCAATTCTAATTCGATATTTAAATTCTTTAATTAATTCTATTATTATTTATATTTTTAAATTTCAAAATATCTTTAATATTGATCGATTTCGAAATGATAACTATATTATTTTTTTTGTATAATCACCACCCCCCTGTTAAAAATGATTAATACTAATAGTGACCATCAAAATTTTCATTATAATAATAATTAGAGATTATAATTTTCAAGATTTTCGAAATTGTAATTTGTTTAGAATTATTGTTATTATTTATATAGTTATCTCTATTATTATTAATATTTTCGAAAATAAAATAATTGATAATCTTGAAATTATTGGAAAATATAAATTTTTTTAAAAAGATTTATTATCGATATTTTTGAATTGATATTTGAAATAATAATAATATTTAAAGTATTATAAGTATTTTTGCTTTTTAAATTATATAAAAGCGATTTAGGAATTTGAAATAGATTTATATTAGATTTTAAATAAAAATCAAAAGTATTTTCAAATAGAAATTGTAATTTGTAATTATAATATTATAATCCTAAATAATTGATTTTAAATATAAAGTTTTACAAAAGGAATTTATATTGAATATATAAATCTTTATACTTTTTATCTTGTTTTAAATTATTATTGATTTATAATAATTTTATATTATTTCGAATTATTAATAATTTATAATAATTCATTATATCTATTATTATAAATTTAAATAAAGTATATATATAATTTTAAAATAATAAAAATTTTATATGAAAATAATAAAATCTAATCGCTTTTATATATAATCTAAGTTTACAAAAACAAATCAATTGTTATTATTATAATACTCCTATCTTTTTATAAAAAAATAATCGCCACCAATAATAATCATCAAAATTTTTATTATAATAATAGTTAGAAATCTTTCAAATATTTATTATTATTATTATTATTATTATTATTATTATTATTATTATTATTATTATTATTATTATTATTATTATTATTATTATTATTATTATTATTATTATTATTATTATTATTATTATTATTATTATTATTATTATTATTATTAAATATACTAAATTAAAATATTATAAAAATAATACTTAAAATTTCTTTTTTTTAAATAAAATATCGATTAAACCCAATTGAAATAAAATATATACTGTGCAATTCAAATTTTTATAAAAATTCGAAAAAAGTTTTTTTGATAAGTTAATTCTAATATTAAATGAGATCTCAATTGATAATAATAAAATCTCTAAAAATAAAATTTTATAAAAAATAATACTAACAAAATAATAAAAATATCATTTAATTCAAAAAAATTTATAGATTCTCAAAACATAAAAATTTCCGCACTAATATAACCCTAAACTCTAAATTTCAATTGATATCAGTAAAACCATTGATATCAATCAGTAAGGTTGTTAGATTAATTCATCCCGAATAATTCATCTAATCTTATCTAATCGAAGATCAACAAAAATAATTTCTTAACCCATCAAAGTTTTGAGCTTTACAAGCTTTCAAGAAAAGACTTGACTGTCTCTAGCTCTGAAAACTTTCCTTCCCAATAAAATATTGTCTCGACAGCCATTTTGCAGAAGGTCACACAACTCGCCCGGTTGTGTTCCCGCCCATCATCTTTTTCTCTACGTATTTTGACACCCCACTCACACTCAGAACCATGCCCCTCGACACCTCAACCTACTCTCTCGCTCTCCTCCGTCTTGACGGTCGAAGATGGAACGAACTTCGTCGTGTTATAGCACAGATCTCTACTCAGCCAGCATCCGATGGATCTTCATATCTCTCATTGGGTAATACCCAAGTCCTCTGCACAGTGACCGGTCCTTGCGATCCCTCAAAATTACGATCTACTGGTGGTGGGGGGAATAATAATGCTGGGGAGAAGGCAGAGGTGAGAGTGGAGATCAGTTTTGCTGGCTTTGCGGGCGTAGATAGGAAGAAATATGGTAGGAACGACAAGTAAGCTTCTTTCGTTTTCTTTTTGTTTGTCGCATATTGGTATCAGAGGAACGAAAACTAATCAGGAACATCGCAGACGTATCCAAGAACTTTCAAATACTCTGTCCACGACTTTTACTCCTCACCTCCTCACTACCTTGACTTCCAATTCAACAATTCTTCTTTCCCTCCATATTTTATCCCTTGATGGCTCGCTTCTCGCTGCCCTTATCAATGCCTCAACTCTTGCTTTAATCGATGCGGGTATCCCAATGCCTTCTTATATTTGTGCCTGTACAGCCGGCTCTACATCCTCATACTCGAGCAATGACGAAAAAGCAGACCCATTGTTGGATTTGAATTTGGGCGAGGAGCAGGAACTACCGTTCCTTACGGTTGCGACAGCTGGAGAAGGCGATGGTGATGGAGTTGTGGCATTGGTCATGGAGACGAGGGTGCAGGCGGGTAGATTGGAGGGTATGCTGGCTGTGGGAGTGGATGGGTGTAAACAGGTAAGAGAAATTTTAGATGGAGTGATTAGGAGTAGGGGGAAGAAAATGTTGGGTGGTGCAATGGCTTAGTAGGACGATGTTTGCACATTATGCGAGGGAAGGACAGCATCATCAGATGATACCCTGGTGTTTTTATGGCGTTTCAATGGGGTTGGGTTGATAGGAATGGAAATGTTACATTCAAGAGAATCTGGGAAGACAGATAGAGGTTCGGCACATACATCATATATTTGCAAAATGATTGATGGTATTATGGTTACTATGCAAAGTGCAAACAAATGATGGAAACTATCATCTCAGGAAATGTGAGCTAACGTGCCAATCTCCATAAAATTCAAAAACTCCTTTTCATACAACTGCTTAGAGTTCCCCATGCTTGATCTCAGGCTCTGGAGCTGACGGTTCCCAATCTTCCGGAAGCTCCTCAACGACTATCATAGGCTCATCCGCAGCTTTTGGTTCCGGTTCCGGAGCTGCCTCCTCCACAATGGTTTCCTCAACTTCCTCAGGAATGAGACCTTCTGGAATCTTTTTCTTCTCACCCTCACCCAACCTAATGCCGTCGACCCAGTTCTCAATCGCTTCGATTGTCAAATCTTCAGCCACTAGAGAATCCCCCCTGCTAGGCAGAGCTCGATACCAATTCCGTCGTCCATTAAGAGCAATGACCTCAACATCACTTTTCAATCCTAGAGCTTCTTTGATTTGAGAGAATCCAGGGTTTTCGGCGTGAAGGATATAGAATGGGAATAACTTTCGTTGGTGTAGATGATGCTTATGGGAGACTTCAGCTAAGGAAGTAGAAGCCGAATCCGTAATCTCGCTCGATGTATCTGGAAGGAGTGCAAGAATACATGTCCCAGTTTTGGGGCCAAGACAATTCTTCTTGAGATCGTCTTCAGTCGTAAGAACAGGAATTGCTGGCGCCGGTGGAAGAGCAATAGGTTTCTCTGTTTCGACCTCTGGCGATGGTGATTCGGTGGGTTGATCTTCTAATGTTTCGTCTGTTTGAGTGACAGGCTTCTCGGATTTGGCGTGAGATTCTGATGCGGACTCAAAAGATTTCTTTGCTTTCGATGAAGACTTTTTGTTTGAATCGGATTTTGAAGCCTTTGCTTTTGCTGCTGGTGGGTCTGGGTTGGGTTCGGCAGCTTGTGTGAGAAACTTGACCATGCCATCCTTCTTCAACTCGCCATCATATACAATTCCTTCAGCTGCTTTACCACCCGGTAACAAAATAAGTGTAGGAAACTCAGTGATGCCAAATAACTCAACGGATGCTTTCTCTGTGTTTCTGATTTGTGCCACCTTGATACTACCCTTGAAATCGATGGCGATGGCTTTTAACGTGGCACTTGTTTTTCCTTTATCAGTGAACAGAATGGCCTTCGCAATGTCGTTCGCATCAGCCAAGAAACTCTCCAAATCCTTGTCCGTGACTTTCTTCACAAGATTTGGGATTTTATCAACTACCGCATCGACAATTCCTTTTGCAGTTCGTGGTCCATTGTAATCTTCAACGATGGGTTTTCCGGGCTTGCTTCCAGGTTTAACAATCTTGAGAGTAGGGAAACCTTGCACACCAAATCCTCCGCAGAAAGCTTTATTCGATTCTTCATCGCAATTAACTGCTGCTACTTTTGCGAGACCGGCGAGGTTCTTGGCAGCTTTTTCGTAGGCAGGTTGAAGGTTCTTGCAATGCCCACACCATGGAGCGTAGAATTCGACAATCTATATAACATAATGTTAAAGACTGATGTGCTATATAATAAGAAGCGAGAAAGACCTACGGAAGTATAGTTAGATTGAGCGATCATACGATCATAATCCTTTCCATCAATTGACAACACAGCTGAACTCTTTGGGTACAACCCAGCATGAACTGCGGGCAAAGCACACAACCAAACCGCAGCTGCAGTAGAAATAAGTGCAGTGTTGACCATTTTGAATGTTGGTAATTAATTAACTGTAGCTATCTATGTAGCTGTAGTAGCTATTGAATTTAACAATACATGTAAAGAGAAAAACAGAGTGGCCGGACAAGGAGTTTTTATTTATGTAGAGGTTTGAAAAGGCCACAGTCGCATGAGGTGGAATTCAACAACATAGAATGAAATCCGGGGTAAATTAGGCTATTTCGGCTTTCTTTTAGAATGACTGAGGGGCGAGGCTGGAACATTTTGAATCACGAGGCTGGCCTGGTCTACAGCTGCTGAAATTGATATATCTCATCCGGCATCCCACCATTTTCATTCATTCCCCATTAACAAAGAGAAAGATACTGACAAGCCAGCGAATCAATCAATATCCCCCATACTCAACCTCGCCGTCGCCTCAGCACGCGTCATAATCAGCATCATACATACATGCAGCGAACGACACTATCATCATAATCTTCCTCATCCTCACTTCACTTCATCCTACTTACACCCATTTCCAACCCAACAACGATAATCAAATCATGGCCTCACAAATCCCCCAAAAGCTGAAGACAGCAGACTTAACACGATTCATCGTCAAGGCAGCACAACTCGAAAATGCGAAGCCAGTCATATCATATTGGTGTACGCATCAAGAATCTTGTCGCATAAACTAAATTCTTATTCTAACATTCGTAGGTGAATTCTGGATTGTCAATCAGATCCTCGCGAAAGGACTACATAATGGAGATGAGGAAACATTACATTATACAACTACTTTGATGGATAAACTTGAGAGGGTATGACAATTCTATGTCTGCGAATTCATCAGACTATAGTTAAATCATGGCAGATCAAATCCGAAAACCCAGATAATGATGCAATCATGGATGAAACTGCAGGTCAGGCATATGTCGAACAATTTGCCATGGAAATATTCTCAAGGGCAGATCGAGCTGTTGAAGCAAACAAGGTTACAAAGTAATGAACTTCGAAGTACTGTTATCATGGAGGAATATACTCACGAACTCTAGACAAACTGCAGATACATTTCAAGCCGCGGCAACTTTTTTCGATCTTTTGAATACCTGGTCACCACCGGACGCTGAAACTCAGGCCAAAATCAAGTATGCGAAATGGAATGCTGTTCGGATCGTAAGGGCATTAAAAGAAGGAAAGGATCCTAATGAATCTAATCCCAAACCACAATCAGCTCCCAAGGATGACCTACCAACATTGGATCCAAATGATCCTGACGTACAACAGCTTGGGGAACAGAAAGCAAAGCAACCCTCTGTGGAAGAGGTGCCAGATGAGCAAGATAGATTGGAAGCAAGGTTAGCAAGACAATCATCCTTAGATCGTTCTTTGCATCCATCCGAACAAGTCTCTGCTCGTGCCTCCCCTAACGCCAAACCGGCTTCCTTCGAACCATACCCCCGAGATGGTTTTCCCTACACTGCAGTCGAAGATGATAACATATCACCTCTTGAGCCATCCCCGAAAGACAGAAATGGATCTGTAGGTGGGGGATATTTCCCGAAGGTCCCAACTTTTACATCGGAGCCTCAAGATTCAACTTTACCAACCGCTCCCGCTCCGGATAATGCATTTGATCTCGGTCTCCCAGATACATCTTCTCTTGGAGCTCCTTGGCAATCCACCAGAATGAAACCATCTTCTAATCTTCAATCGTTTCCACCTCCAACCTTACCTGGGGAACAACCATCAACTACTGCACCTCAAGACTTTTATCGCCAATCACCACCATTGGATCATGCATATACACCACCCCCCACCGACCAACCTACCTTCCAGTTTGGATCTACCCAACACACAGCACCAACGATCCCATCAGCAACACAATCTCGCGGACAATTAAATACAGGCGATGAAGCAATTGCCAAAGCACAAAAACATGCAAGATGGGCAATTTCGGCACTGAACTTTGAGGATGCGGAAACGGCAGTAAAGGAGTTAAGGGCTGCACTGCAAACTTTGGGCGCGCAATAATTTTGAAGACAAGTGACACTTTGAAATATGATGTACTTAAGTCGATCAGCAGCAGTTTTACATATTATTTTGTAGTGCAAATACCCATTTATTCAGCGATGAGTACTTTCCTTAATGAATGATTTTGAATTTCTCTTCACTGTTCATTTGATTATGGTTCTGCATGTATCATTCAAGGATTTCCAATTCAAACTTTTGGTGCAGTTTCCACGTATCTCCCTCTCTCTGTCACTGGTGCAGTCTTCACGTCCTTCTTCACGTCCAGTGATATGACACGGATATCATTAGCTTCTAAACTTGCTCAATTTGAGTACTGGTAGTCCTCATGACAATTGGCCTCGGTTTGATAAGCCTAAGACAGGATGGCAAAACCACACCAACGTGATTTTTCTTCAACTGAACTTACCAATACATTGCACATATTGATTCCTACCATACACTCTTCCTAATATCTCCAACTTAAAATCATATTTTTACTCATCTCAACGCAACCCGTATTCATTTCAACAACATATTTAGAAAAATATGCCTTCATACTCGCGAAACCAGGCCTACTACAACTCTACTTGACTTGTTCCAAGCATAAAGGAAATTTTATTACCATCCTTGGATGAAGATTACTCAGTGGATAGTGCAGGTATTCCCTGTTTTTGCAACCTCAACGACAAGATTCTTGAAATTCAGAATATTCCAGGTGCCTAGAAAGCTCCTTTGAGTGCTCTAAAATCGATAGCTTTCGGTGAAGCCATTAACGAGGATGAGGCTAAGCGGTAAAAGCTCGAAACAAAATGGACAACCTTTTGTCGTTTTTGAATCTAAAATCTTTGATGGGACTCTACGCCCAGAGAGTTTACTCAACCCCTGGGTCGGACACAATACTATTCGACCCATGTTTACCAACCCTGAAGCTCGAACTAGATTCTACTACCATTTCTGGACCGGCTCTACTCACTTCCTGGGCGGTGTCAATTGCCTCGAGTTGTTTGTCTTCACCATAGTGAATGAGTTAAGATTGAACAGCACTCAATGCACCTCACAATTCCCCCTTTTCTACATTATCTTGATGTTATTGTCCCTCTCAATCTCCCTTTGCCCACCTCATTTCCCTTTCTAATTCTTCATCCCAATGCTTCTGTGAAGAGAACGATTGGTAGATTTCTGGCGCCTTTAATTTGTAGCGTGATAGGTTGTTGGGTAAAGTGCAGCGGTCGTCATTTTATACAAATGAGACAGACTGCATGTTTATGATAGGGAAACAGTGTTGTAATTGGTATTTTCAGTATTTTGAATACGCCCTACTTTAGTAATGCATATTGAATTCTTCAGAGATATTCCCATAATTACCCCATTAGAAATATACATGTCTTCACATATCATTAGAATATACTCATATCCCGGAATGTCTATTCCAAACCTATCGAATCGAAATAAGTTTCATTTCAAGTCTATTCTAGCCGGAATGAGCTCTACCCTAAGCCTACCCGGGCCTGGAACGGGCATTCCTAACGAGATTATTTGATGGTATTGGTACTGAAGTGTTAATGCATCGAGATCGTATACAGTTGTACTTGGTATCAGGCTTTACATGTACTACCATGTGTAGTATAGTTTTGATATGAGCCGTGGTTATACTGTCGCATAGTAGTTGCTATTAAGTTTCAAGTAGAAAATCAATTCAAGTGAATAAGATATATATGAGATAACTAAATGAATGATCTCAAATACGAAGCTCCATGATAAAGAAACCCTTCCTAACTATAAATATCTTCGTCGTCTTTCAGAACCTCTAAGGGATATCCTTGAGATATTCGTCAAGAGCAACAATAGCTTTCGCAGCGTCTATCCTATCCTTGGGGTTGCCGAGGTCATATTTGCGCGATCGCTTTAATACAACATACGGCAAATGATCTGGTTGCTCATACGAATAAACATACTCAAGATAATCCAAGGAAAAGTCACAACCAATGATCATCATATCAGTTTGATGTACCGAAACAAGAAAACGACTAAGAAAACGAAGTTAGTCAACTTATTTTTTTTAAATTTTGATTGGGGAAATCCTACCGCCGTTGGTCGTCCGTAAGTGCTTTGTAGTTGTCATTCTTCACCTCTGACATCACAGACCCAAGCAGCTCGCAGAATTGCTGTGCGAGAGTCGAATCGGATGTTATTCCCATTCCGGAACTATCAGATTGCGAATAAGACGATTTGACTTCTAGGCTAAATAGAAGCGGCCTGCTCTCATCGTTCATCCATGTTTTAGTGCTAGGGTCGCGAACTCGGCGCCAAGCAGCGCCATCATCTTGACAGGTACAATCGAGTGTCGGCGCCAAGCAGCGCCATCATCTTGACAGGTACAATCGAGTGTGGGTGATGACAAATATAACGTAGTTGGACCAATGAAAAACTCGGTGCTGATATCTTCATTTGATTGACTCGAGTAAACATCGAGAACTGTAGAAATAAACTGTGCAGCCATATTGGCAGATACGACTTCGTGTTTTTTTCTGTCAAGCTGGTCCTCGAATTCAAGTCCCCCACCCCGCTGGCTTGGTACGTATTCGGTGGAGTCTGTTGTAAAAGGTGAGGAGTTGAGTGGAATGGATTTAAAGGTTTTTGGAATAGGTGTAGGAGTTGTTGGAATAGGTGCACGGGTCGCTGGAATAGGTGAGGAGGCTCTTGGCGGGGATGAAGAAAAGCCTTCACCTTCACCAGATCTGAAATCGGGCCGTTCCGGGGCCTTAATAATTCTTCGAGTGCGGGGAAGGCGGGGACTCCCATCTGGTACATGAATACCTCGAGCAACGTCGGCGAGAGCGACGAAGTACGAACCGAAAACGGTGTCAGACCGCAGTTCTCTGTGAGTCAAGGTTTGCAGCTGCTCATAGGTGACTGATTTGAGGGAATCGAGCAGAAGTTTGTTACCGTCCACAACTTTCGCAGCTTTTTCTTTGTACTTTTTGGGAATCGAAACATCATATTTTTGATCTTGTAAGACACGGAATGCTTGGAGATGATTTGCAGACCAGACACTTCCACTTGCACGTCTCTCTTCAAAGGATAGATCATGAATTATGAACGGATTACCAGGAAATCTACGAGAAAAATCCCGCTGATTCGAAGGCCACGTTCTCGCCATGTTTTAAGTGGTGATATAATAAAGATCACGAAATTGTAAGAGGGACGGGGCGTCCTGGAAAGACGATTCTTTTCTTCACACAACAAAAGAAGAATAGAGAAGGATGGGGGATGGATGGGGGATGGATGGGGGATGGATGGCGATGAGGATGAAAATAGAGATATGGGAATGAAGATGGATAGCGATGAGGATGAAGATGGATGACGATGATGATAAGGATGAAAATGAAGATATAAGAATGAAGATGGATAGCAATAAAGATGAAGGTGGAGATATAGGGATATGGGGTGGGATGATGCTGGAAGACAAAATCAAGTTTTAGAAAGCATTTCGAGTAAGCAGTAAGCCTTCTTGAGGTGAGGGGAGGGAGCCGTGACCAATTAGATTATTGTTGTAAGGTGAGGAGCGTCTGAAATGGCAAAATACAGAGGCTGATGGGGAAAGTAAAAATCAAAAAATGGCCCGTGCTTGTCTCATATACAGGGGCTTTGACCAATAATATCATCACGCTGATTGAGAATTTATATAATGAAAACGAAACGGATAAAGTATTATAAATTCTCAATTTTCTATTCAAAAACCTATTTAATTAATCAAAATCTATAACAAGTATTAAAATTTTAAAAATCAAAAAGATTATTGAAATTTTATAAAATTCTTCAAAATCTTCAAAACTTGAAATTTTAAAAGAAACAAATTTAATATTTATTTAAATTCTTTAAAATAATATTAAAAGATAAAAATATATATATATATATATATCAAGGTGATAATCACGTGATATTTCACCAGAGTTGACGCTAGTACCTCGGCGTCGAGAAATCGAATTATATTTTATAATTCAATAATATTATAATTTTAATTCCTTAGATAAAAATAATACGAATAATATAATATTATATTAAAGTCTTATTTTTTTATATATATTTCTATTAATAATATATAAATCAAAAATATTTTATATTATTTACTCTTTCAATCTTTATAGATTATTATAATAATTTATATTAACTTTTGATGCAGGAAGTAATAGTATTGTTGATTATATAGATTGAACTAAGGATCTATTATTCTAATAAAAGTAGAATTGAGATTATTCCTAAATATAATTTGTACATTATTGTGATTATATGATTTCAATTTTAATTCTATAATAGCTTCATTTCCAATATTCCCTTATTGAGGATATCCTATTCGATTTTTCTAAATTATTAATCCTAACATTTTCTTGAATTTTTCGAAAGTAATTCTTATATAAAGCTTCGTTATTCCATTGACAATTATATTATATATATTGATATAATTAATAGCGATTTTCTTTTTTTTTATCAAATCTTTAATAAAATGATAATTGATATCTATATATTTGGATCGTTTATATAAATATAAATTCTTGATTAAAACTAAAATATTTTGATTATTATTAAGCATTTGAATTATATTTTCGTTTTTTTCAATATAATTTGATCTGAATAGATCTTTGAATATTTATATAATTTATCTTTTTTATTTGGTAAATATTATTATTGTAATATATTCTAATTTTGTATTAGAAATAATTATAGATATTTATTTCTTGTTAGTTTATAATATAGAGTCTTTATAAAATATTACAATTTTCTTTGAAATACTTTTTTGATTATATTTATTATTAATTCAATCTATATTTATATATATCTTTATTATATTGTTAAATATATTATATTCTTTGTAAATATTAGATTATATTCTTTTTGATTTAAATTATAGTTTCTATTTGATTGTTGATTGTAGATATTGTATCAGATTCTTTAAAGTTATAATATAATGTTTTGTTGGTTTTGTTATAAATTGTGAAAGTTTTCTAATTGAGAATACTATATTTAATTGAATATATATTATTGGATGAATTATATTTTTTATTTATTGTTGATATTTGTTTATATTTATCAATTTATTGTTATTGATTGTTAGTTGAAAATGGATATAATTTATTATTAATAGTTTCTTGGTTTGATGTTATTTATATGTAATATTATATTTAGTTAGTATAATATTGAGATATTCTTTTTGGTTTATAATTAATGTATATATTTTTTTATTGCAAATAATTCTAATATTTAGGATCTTATTAATTTTCTTTAGATTTTTGATATTAAAATGGATTGATAATTTTTTATCAAATTAAATGATTTGTGATGATATATATAATATAATAATGATATCGTCGATATATATCAATAATATTATATTATGGTTTTTGGATATATACAAATATGGGTTTATTAAATTTTGTATAAAACTTATATTTAAAAGTTCTTTTTTTAATAATAAATTTTAGTTCTTTTTAATTTACTTCAAATTATATAGATTTCGTAAAACTTGTAATATATATCCCTTTTCGATTTTGATACTTTGAAATAATTCAAAATAAATCTTTTTTTTCAAATACGATTTAGTAAAAGCGTTTTTGATATCGAAATATAAATATTCCAAATTTTCCTTTGCAATAATAGCTAGGAATAATCTAAATATATTTAGTTTTATTATTGATATAAACATTTCGTTATAATCTTTTTTTAATATTTAATTGAATCTTCGAATTATTAATTTTATCTTAAATTATTCTATTTTATTATTCTTTGTTTTAATTATAAATATTTATTTCATCGAAACTAAATTACTTCTTTTAGGAAATATATATTCTTTCCAAATACCATTTTGAATTAAAGATATAATTTCCTTTTGAATAACTTTCTTTTATTTTTCAAAATATTTTTGATTCGATATTGTTTCCTTATAAATTCTTAATATTTTGATTCCCAGAATTTCTTTGATTGAATATATTATACTTTTTGTATTGTTTATATCTATTAATGAAATTATGAAATCTAAAACGATTTTATTTTTGATATAAAGATCCATTTTGTAAATAATTAGAATTGTAATCATAATATATTCTATATTTTCTTGAATTTTGATTTGTATAGATATTGCAATTAATACCTTTATAATTTTGCTTTTCCATTCTTCTTTAAAATCTTATTTTATATCTCTTTTCCGTTTTCATATTGGATATTTTAAAAATTCATTTTCAAAATCCATTATATCCTTTTATTCGATCTCAAATGATTATAGATTTACTTTGCTTTTTGATTCTATTGAAGTAAACTTATCAACAAAATTTAAAACAATCTTAAATTTTGTTTTTGATCCAAATTCAAAATCTGTAAAAGTTGATTTTTGAATTGAAACCTTTAGAATAATGAATTCGATATTTAAAGTATCTTTAGAAAAAGATTCTTGATTTATCTTCTAAATATTATTATCTTTATCTTCATTATATATTAGTATTGATATATCTAATTTATCTAATTTCAATTCAATAATTGAAATATTTGATATAATCATTGAATTTAATATAATATCTATTAAAAAGAACATTTGAAACGAAAATAATACAAATATTATATTTGATATTGAAAATAAAGAAAATATTGAAAATGAAAAAGGTATTTTGTTTATTATTAATCTATTACAAGATCTTCGATTTAGCTTTATATTCTTTGTTTCTTATAAATTTGATTCACAATTTCTTAATTTAAGATTCAAATCTCCTTTTCGATAAGATTTATCTATAATTACTTTACTTGATCGAAATGTATAGCCTAACTTTAAAAAATACATTTTGATATATTTATTTATAACTTTTGAATATCTTAAAAATATATCAATTCTCAAAGTATCCTACAATTTATTATATCTTTATCCTTTCGGAATAATCTTGAAATTAATATAAATATAATATTTGTTCTTTTAGACTTTGTATATTTTTATATCTAATATTATATTTATAAAAACTTTTATAAAAGATCAATCTATTTCATTTATATCAAAATCAATATTAATATGATTTTTAATATAAATATTATGTTTTATAACTTTATTCCAAAACTTTAATAATAATTCAGTTTCTTTTAGTATTATTTTTATATCTATTTTTACAATCCTTATATTTCATTCTATAGATCTGTTTTGATATAAAAAAACAATTATTATAATTTCGGATTATATATTTAATGATCATTTACAAATAGTTTATAAGAATTCCAATATATTATTAATTCTAATTATAATAATCTTTTCTTTAATAATCAATTCCATTTCCTTTTTCCAAGTTTTCAATGTTTAAATTATATTGTTTTTTTGTTTAAATAATATAATCTAATTTACTTTTGTATAATTATTGATAATCAATATGAAATAACAATTCCCTTGAATTAATTTTGAAAATAATCCTATAATATCGAAATATATAAATTCGAATCTCTTTGATTTATATAGATTCAATTACTTCGGAATACAATTAATCATTTTGATAAATATATATACTTTGTAAATATCTAATTCAATTAAAATCTTTATTAATTTAATTATATTAAATACCTTATATAAATTCTTAATCTTATCTAAACCTAAATAATTGAATTTTCGATACTATAATAAATATTTTTCTTTCTTTTTGAATATTAATTCATTGTCGATATTTTTAATATTATCGATTATCTTTAAAAAAAAACCTTTTTCTTGATTATTTTGATATATATTCGAATAGAAAACTATATTTTTGTATTCTTTGGTTATATATAAAACCATATATATTTCATTTTGTATTTTAATACAAATAATTTTTTTATTATTCTTTTTGAAATATATATAATAAGAATTGAATTCCTCTTATAATTCTATTTCATAAATCCTTTTTTTTGATAACAAATTTATTTCTAATCTTAATATATATAATACATTTGAAAATAGTATTTTAGAATTATCTTTATATATTATATTCACTAAACTTTAATAACGATAATATATTACTTTCTTATCAATTTTTATCCTTTATTTAATAATAAAATCTATTAATCTAAATAATAAAGATTGATTAAATATATATAAAAAAATATTTATATTGATATATCATTTATTAAAGAAAGTTTTATTAATAATTTCTTTTATCAAATTATAATCTTCCTTTATTATATCTTTAATATCGGAATCTAATTCAAAGATATTATTAACAAAATATATTTAATCTTTTTTGTTGAAATAAATTTTCTTTAGATTCAATAATCCCTTTTTTTTTAATAATGAAAATAATTATAAAAGAGTTTATTGATTTATATTAAATATAAACAATTTTGTATATAATAATTTTTTTTTGATATAGATTGTAGATATTATTTGAAGTTTCGGAATTTGATTTTTGGTATCGAAAAGTGTATTTAGGTCTTTTTGTAATTTGTATTTATTTTGATTTATTCTTAAGATGAAATTCTTTAATCTATAAATACTTGATTTTATTATTGATATTAAGATTGATTTGGATATCTAATATATTTATTACTTTTTGATAATCGATTGAAAGATTATATATTAAAATCAAAAACAAAACATTATCTTAATATATTGATCGATAATTTTCGTTTGTATTAACTTTTGGTGCAGGAAGTAATAGTATTGTTGACTATATAGATTGAACTAAGGATCTATTATTCTAGTAAAAATAGAATTAAAATTATTCCTAAATATGATCTATATACTATTGTAATCATATAACCTCAATTCTAATTCTATAATGACCTCATTTCTAACACTCCTCTATTGAGGATATTCTATTCGATCCTTTTAGATTACTAATCCTAACATTTTCTTGAACCTTTCGAAAACAATTTTTATATAAAACTTCATTATTCTATCAACAACTATATCACATATATTGATATAACTAATAACGATTTTCTCCTTTTCTATCAAATCCCTAATGAAATAATAACTGATATCTATATATTTGAATCGTTTATACAAATATAAATTCTTAATTAAAATTAAAGCGCCCTGATTATTATTAATGTCACGGAAAGCCTTGTGATCCCCTGTATCTTATAAAGGATCAAAGTGTATACTTTTTAATCGGAATGAAGGATCTACTAACCCTTATCAATCTATCAATTGATAAAGTAATCCTGATATCCTAATAAACAAAGATCTAGTCTAATTAAGATGTATATCAGCTAAATAATTATTTGTTCTATATATATAGCTTTTGATTTATATAATCAAGAATAAATCATTCAATTCTTTTATTCTATTAATCATATATACCACCTATTCTCCGATTCTTGAAAGTGTTCTGTAATTATACTATCCTGTAATAATTATAAATTTGATAGCCCTTAAATCTATACAACTTTTTATTCGATGATTATTAAATATTCAAAAGATCATTCTTAAAATATCATTCCTATTTTATCTATAATTCAATATTCATATTAATTCAATTATCTTTATTTAATATAATAAAAAATCAAAACGATTTTCTTTTTACAATCTATACTCAATAATCAGAGTAATATTTATATTTGAAAAATAAATATTAAATTCAAGGAATCTGGAATTCAATTAATCCAGAGAACGATTTATTTGTTTCTATATCAATGATATCCATTTCAAGCTTCAATTTAATAAATAAGCTTATCTATAATCAAATCGATTAATTCTTAATCAAATTATCTATTTTACCTTTTGTTATCGATCTTTAAATCAAATATGATCAAAAAAAACAAATTCAATACCAAAAGGAATTCTTGGAATATCTTGTAGCAATCCAATCCAGGGAAGATATTAATAGAAATACAAAAATGAAAGATTCTGATGATAATATATTGGGATTTATTTCTAATAAATTTATTACTTCACTTTTAATCATTTTCTAAGAAATCTTTTTCAAACTTGTTTCTTTTCAATTGAAATATCGATATTGATAATAAGAATATATATAGAATTACAAAGCTTTTTGGAACGTTTACAAATAGATCAAATCGTCAATTGATCAAGTATATTTTATAAAGCTATTCATTTTCAATTAGGGTATTACAGCTTTTCCATTTAAGATAATTATTAATATATTCAAAAGAAAGTTTGTATTTATAGTAACTATTACTAAGCTTGTAGTACTACAAGAATATCGATCTATTCTAATGCAAACCTTGTTTGGTAGAACCGATCCTATTAAATAATACAAGGATTGGATTATAATCTATACCAAAGTTTTTGTATATAAAATTATTAAAGTACAGGATAAAATCGCTATCAATACTTTTCTACAAATTATTGGTATTAGAATACTTCCAATTTGAATAAATATTATAATTATATAAATCGAGATGAATAATCAATTCGGATTATCCAACCTTTTATTCAAGCAATTCGGAAACGTTTTTGAAGGATTAATCTTTTAGAATTTTATTTCTCCAAAAGCTAAAAAAGGAATATATTTTATACTTATTTTTTCTCAAAATGATAAAAAATCTAAGAAGAATAAAAAGAGTATCAATTCTAAAAATAATCAAAGGATCAAGAAGATCTGGGAATATTCTTGCAGAACTAAATCTGAATGGAATAACGGAATTAGTTATAATCACATTATTCATAATTACAAAGTCATAAAATTAGCGTTCACCGGAAAGACTAATCCATTGTTCAAAAAAGTATTCAGCGAAAACGAACTACAAGCAATTAAGAATCGAGCAAGATTACATTTATAAAAGCAATTTCATCTTGATTGAATTAAAAGGAAATAAATGAAAAGTTTTATTGATTCTTCAGGATCTTCAATTAACGTTATTATTTTGAATACTTGATGCGATCAATTAGGGGTATATTTTATAACAATAAGAATATATTATTTGTTCAATAATACTTTGTTCGATAATTGTAATATTATATATATTGTGAATGATATATCTCTATTGGATAATCATCGATATCGATCATCCAATCCTAATGATTTTGTAGAAATAGGCATTTTCAATTTCCAAATCCTAGAATGCAGAATTTATATTATTAAAGGTATTATCAAGAAAGAAGGTTATTTTAATAATAATCTAGTCTTGAACGATATAGTATTCATTCCTAGCTTTTATATTAATATTGTTTTGGAGATTTGATTGGAAAAAGCCGGCTTATAATTCTCAGGATATGATTATACTCTTCATAAAGGAGATCATATAAATAATATAATAATTGCTTAATACATTTATACTGAAAATCTTGTATTCTTAGAATATAAACCATTTTCTATTTATTCGAATATTCTTTTATTTATTCCTATAAGCAACCCTTCTATAATATATCCAATAATGAATAGAAAAATAAATAAAATATTCCATCGTTTTTACAATCTATCTTTTTCAAAAGAAGATACAAATGAAATATAATATGAATATTCCGAGTATTTGGGGAAAGAAGCTTTTGAATATTTAGTATTTGTAATACAAAATATTAAAATAAAAGGTATTATTTATTCCAATTATATCGATTGTATTTACATTTATATAAAGCAAATCATTTCTTGTATTCTAAATGATCACTAATCATTTCAGTTTTTCTACAAAATCCAATAGAATCTTTTTGATTTTGATAAAGGATATAATAATATATTATAACTTCTATTGATCAAAGAAATATACTATAACAAGATCTTTTTATATTCAATCTATTACAAAATATATAACAAAGTATTTATAATCATTCAAAACTTTGTAGCCTGGATTCACCATAAATATGATCTAATAATCATAATAATCAAATAGGATAATGATATATCTATCATTGGAATTATAAAAGCAATATTATTTGAGAAATGGATTAAACAAGAAGGTATCGAATTCGAATTATCCCTATCTTATATATATAAACTTAATAAAGAATCAAAATATATAAAATAAGAAATAATCACAAAATAGATAAAAATACAGATTATAATAGATTTATCAGATAAATTGTAGATAGAAGCAATGCAAATTGCTATTTATCTATATAATATAAATCTTTTGAAGATTAAATCCTTTAAATCGTTTAATAAGATACTCGATATATAGTTCCGTGATTACTTTCGCAAAGATAATTCTTTATTTGTAAAGAAAATATCTAATGATCTTTATTCTAATTAGAATGGAATTTATAGATATAGATGCTGAGTTTATTCTTTGAATAAAAATAGAGAAATTGGAATTAATAGGAAATGATATAAAATCAATCCTCGAGTATATATTGGATATTTAGTGGATTATATTCTAGGCATATTGATTTATTATATATAGATATCCAAGTTCAATAGAATTATTATTATTCGAAATATAATATTCAATAAGGAATTCATTTATTGTATGGATTTTATCAATCGAATAATCGATATTTATATTATAAAAGAGCTTAAGCAGTTTATTAGAGCTTTTAATTTACAAGATTATATCGAAATAAACAGGATAATTATTCAAAATGAGAACAATTATAAAGACTTTATTCATCTACTTATTTTCATGGATCGAAAAGTCCTTGATTTATCCATTAAATGTATTTCAGATTTACTATCTACAAACGAACTGGTTTTGGGGGTAGATACAAATCTGAAGAATGATAATAGGAATAAAGAAATCGATCTAGGATTATTCAATTCATTTAATTCTTCAGATGATAAGGATAAGGTATATAATAAAGATATACAAACACTGGTCGATCCTCCTATTAAAGAAATTGGAGAAGTTGATTCTTTCATTGAGGAGCAATCATATCTTATGAATAAAAATATTAACATTGCTCAAAAAAATGTCTGTAATAATAATACAGATCCTGATTTCATTGAATATATTGATATAAGGAATATAGAATATGAGTTTATTGGTTATGCTATTGAAGTTCTTTGTAGTATATACGAAAGTGATTTAAAGATTGTTCCAATTGATCAATTTTAATATTCCAAAAGGAAGTATATATATTAGAATAATCAATTAGAGTATTCCGTAAAGGAAATCCAATTATTATAAAGATTGCTATATCCTATATATTCATTTGATCGATTTATAAAGGATTCACAGATTTATAATCTCGAATAAATACCTAAAAGAGTTTGTATTATAAGGATTGAAATACCTAAGGCTTAGATCAATCCATTTGAGTTTCAATTATACGATTATCATTCAGAATTATTTTTTTTCTAGGAATCATCTAGTTTTTGTATCCTAAAGCAATTAGTATATATACAAAAGTAATTGTATATATAATAATATTATTAAAGAAATGATTTTAATATTGGATTCTATATAAAAACTGTTATATTTCAAAGGATAGATTTAATAGGATTATTTTGTTTAAACAACTTTCATTTTATATTCTGATCTGATTAATAAGGAATAGATAATATAAAAGAGTGTTCTTAATTTATAATAATTCATAATATAATCATCGTTAGAATTGAAGCAAAACTATTATTGCCTTCTATTTAATCTATAATTAATGAATTATAGGCAATACTATTTCCTCAAATTTATATATTTATAATTCCAAAATTACTTTGTTTTTATTATCAATTAGAAGATTATCAAATAGGATATTGGTTTAAACAGGACTACAATTTTGAGGTTAATAATCTTAAGGCTAGGAAAATCTAATATAAAATCGATTCTGGATCGGAATCTACAAAACCGATCCTTCTTTAATAAGTATTTATATATAAATACAATAATCAAGATTTAATTATTCATTGTCATTTATATTTAATAATACAAGAAAATCTCCAGATTAAGAATATTATTGAGATTATTTATACCATTATATTAACAAACTAATCATTCCGAATCGTAATAGTAATTATCGTTAAATATGATCTCGAAATAAAGCAATATAATATAATCAACGTTTTTATCAATACTCTATACAATCCTTTTGATATTCTAATTGTATATTATCTACCTAATGAATACAAAATCCCAAACAAAAATGTTATAATCGATCAAGCTTTATATGATCTACAAAATTCCCCAACTATATAGTTTAGGGATTTCATTTGGATATTCAAGAAATTAGGATTGATACAATACAAAAAGGAATTGTATTTATATATTAATCTAAAATATATCATTATAATTTTTTTCTTTATAGATGATATTTAAATCATTTATTATAAGAAAAACGAATCAATTACTATAAAAATCATTAAGGGAATCAAAGTTATATATAAACTACAAGATCTAGGAAATACTAAATGATTTCTAGATATATATATACTTTATAATCGATTTAAGAAAAAGCTATAACTAATCTATAATATATATATTGAAAAGATTACTAAGAAATTCAAAACAACAAATAGAACAGTAATTATATCATTCCCGATAATAGTATTTCAGAAAAATCAGAATTAAACTTCTATATATATTATAAAAATATATCAAGAGAAAATAAGCTCAATATTATATACTATAATTATTATAAGAATGGATATATTATTCACTACTTCGTAATTGAGTTATTATTTAATTAATCTATTTAATGATTATATAAAAGCTATCGATTATTATTTATAATATTTATGGAATATAAGATATCTTGTAATTCAATATAATAATAATCAAATATTATAATTTTTTGTTTTTTTAGATATTTCTTTTATAGATGATTCAGATATTCGTCGATCATTTTAAGGGTATATTATATCCCTTTTCGATAATTTAATTATATAGAAAATATCTAAATAAGATATTATAATCATCTCGATTATTGAAATAGAGTTTTTCGAAATCGAATATATATCAAAAGAAATTATAATAACCCTATATTTCTTAAAAGAGATCAATTTAATAATGAAAGAGTTTGTAACAATCTTTTGCGATAATCAGCAAATAATTAAATTAATGATTAATAAAAACAAACGGATCATTACAAAACTATATTACATCGATATCCAAAATATATAGTTATATTAAAAATATTCAAAAGAGAACTTTTATGTAATCTATCTATTGATCACCAATATAATTATTAATGGGTTCATTAAAAACCTTATAAAATAAAAATTCGAATATTTCCGATCTTTTCTCAATTTACAAGATATAAATAACAAAATTATAGAATTTGACTAATAATGATTTAAAGTTTAAATAATGATAATCTGAATCATAGAATTTGAATAACAACAATTTGGAACTCATAATTCTTCTCTTTGATATAGATAGAATAAATCCTATTTGGTATTCCAGACCATTATATTTTTCTATAACACATTCCAATTTGTATATTCCATATTTATCGGGAAACAAAAAACAATTAAGGTCAATCATTTTTCCATTTTTCATTTTCCTATTTTCGAAGAAAGATAAGCTTTTTTTTAAATTTAATAATTTGAAGTTTAAATAAAAGAATCTTTAGATTATTCATAACAATCAAGAAACAAAGAACAATTAAAGCAATCGAAATTATTGATACCATCAATATTACAGAAATCAAAGGATTATCCCTTTTTTCCTTTTTCTTTGAATATACCATTTGTTTTTTTCTTTTTTTCTTCTTTATTACTCTTTTTCTTTTATCTTCATTATCATTCTCCGAAATCATAATATACTTCTTTTATTCAACCTTTCAAGAATTCCAGTAAGTAATACAACAAGGAAAAAGAGAACAACAACATAAAAACGAAGAAACAACTTCTTTTTTCTTTTTGATTTTCAATATTATCTTTATTATAATTCTATATCCCTGTTTGGATTATACAACTAACGATCAATATATTATCAAAATAGGAGGTGAACAAAGAACTTACTTTCGAATTTTATCGATAAATAATAATATAATAATTTATTAAAGAATGAAGAAAAATCAATAAAGGAATATACAAATAAATATTACAATTTCAATATTAATAATTATTTGACTTAAAAGAATCAATAAAGTATTCATTATAGAAATTATATCTCCTAATAATCAACAATTTTATATATCAAATATATAAATAATCATTCCTTTCTCTACGATTCCCTTTATCTTTTGTTTTGATTAAAAAACCAACAACTTTCGACAATCTTTTTTCTTTTTCTTTTCATTTGATTTATCGTTCAAAAAATCCAGTATTAAAGGATCAAATAGATCATCATTATTAAATAAAGAAACCCTTTTTCTTTTTTTTTCTTTATTAAATAATCCTTACTTCAACAATTACAAATATAGGATTAATAAAACCTTTCAATTATATAACAGAATTCAAAAATGAAATCTATCTTCAAATTACTATTTAAATCTATAACAAGTAATTAATTATAACAAATAATAATTCCTTCAATAAAGGGAAACGGTTTTTGAAATAGATAATTGTATATTATTTTAGAAGCAAATTTAATTAAATTATACTCTTAAAGATCGATATCTTGGTTTGTTATCTGCATTAAATTTATTAATTCTCTTTACTCGATTTATTAATCCCTCAAAAAAGTATTAGGATTTTCTCTCGTATTCGACTTTTTCAAAACTTTCTTTTCAATTATTGTTTATCTAGTACAACTAAAATTTGTTTGCTTAATCTTTTTAAACCCCGAAATTTTAAGTATAATAATAATCAATAAGAACTTGATTAAAATAAAAACAAAAATGTAAAAAAGAGATCTATATACTTTTAAAAATTCATTCATTTTATTTCGTTATTATAATCAATACATTATAGCTTAGTAATTATATACATTCTCAATTGCTACACCACAGAATCGATTATTCATTTATATTCTTCTGATAGAAAACTTTCTTTTTATTATTCAAAATCTTGATTTCGAAGAATATCGTAAATAACAAATCGAAGATCAAAAGAAATTTATAATTTATATATAATCAAATTCTTCTTTATTTCAAGGATACCAGAATTATTTCAGGTTTATATATTACACCACTCCTTTATTAATGTTTACTTATAATCGTTTCGCATATTTATTTACGAATTATATAAATTGCTATTTTCTATACCTTTCCATTTATTTCAGATCGCCTTTCGATCTAGGGGGTATATTACAGAAAACCTTATAATCCCCTATATCTTATAAAAAATCAAAACATATACTTTCCAATCGGAATAAAAAATCTATTAGCCCTTACCAATCTATCAATTGATAAAATGATCCTGATATCCTAATAAATAAAGATTTAGTTTAATTAAAATATATATCAGCTAAATAATCATTTATTTATTCTATATATACAATTCTTGATTTATATAATCAAGGACAAGTCATTCAATTTTTTTACTCTACCAATCACGTGTACCACTTATTCCCCGATCCCTGAAAGTGCTCTGTAATCATACTATCCCGTGATAATTAAATATTTGAATTGTATCTCCATTCTTTCCAATATAATTTGATCTAAATAAATCTTTAAGCATTTATACAACCCATCTCCCTTATTTAATAAACATTACTATTACAATATATTCTGATTCCATACTAAAAATAATCATAAACATTTGTTTCTTGCTAATCCATAATATAAGGTTTTTATAAAATATTACAACTTTCTTTGAAACACTTTTCCGATCATATTTGTCACTAACCCAATCTGCATTTATATATACCTTTATTATATTATCAAACATATTATATTCTTTACAAATATTAAATTATACTCTCTTTAATCCGAACCATAACTTCTATTTGATTATTAATCATAAATATCATATCAGATTCTTTAAAACTATAATATGATGTTTTATTAGTTTTGCTATAAATTATAAAAATCTTTCAATTGAAAACATTATATTTAATCAAATATATATTATTAAATAAATTACACTTCTTATCTATTATTAATATTCATTCACATCTACCAATTCATTATCATCAATTGCTAACCAAAAATAAGTATAATCCATTATTAACAGTTTTTTGATTTGATATTGTTTATATATAATACCATATTTAATTAATATAATATCAAGATATTCTTCTTAATTTATAATTAATATATATACTTTTCTATCATAAATAACTCTAACATCTAAGATTTTACTAATTTCCTTTAGATTCTTAATATTAAAACAAACTAATAGCTTTTCATCAAATTAAATGATTTACAATAATATATATAATACAATAACGATATCATCGATATATACCAATAATATTATATCATAATCTTTGAATATATACAAATATAGATCTATCAAACTTTATATAAAACCTATATCTAAAAACTCTTTCTTCAATAATAAACTTCAATCCCTTTCAATTTGCTTCAAATTATATAAACTTCATAGGATTTGTAATATATATCCCTTTTCGACTTCAATACCTTAAAATAATTCGAAATAGATCTTTTCCTTCAAATACAATTCAATAAAAACATTCTTGATATTGAAATATAAGCATTCCAAATTTTCCTTTGTAACAATAATTAGGAATAATCTAAATATATCTAGTTTCATTATTAATACAAATATTTCGTTATAATCTTTTTTTAATATTTAATTAAACCCTCGAATCATTAATCTTGTTTTGAATCGTTTTACTTTATTATCCTTTGTTTTAATTATAAATATCTATTTTATCGAAATTAGATTATTTCCTTTAAGGAATATATATTCTTTCCAAATACTATTTTGAATTAAAAATATGATTTCTTTTTGAATAACTTTCTTTTATTTTTCAGAATATTCTCGATCCAATATTGCTTCCTTATAAATTCTTAATATTTTGATTCCCAAAATTTCTTCGATTAAATATACTATATTTTCTATATTATTTATATTTATCAACGAAATTATGAAATTTGAAATAATCTTGTTTTTAATATAAGGGTCTATTTTATAAATAATTGAGATTATAATTATAATATATTCTACACTTTTTTGAATTTTAGCCTATATAAATATTATAATCAATACTTTTATAATCTTGTTTTTCTATTCTTTTTCAGGATTTTGTTTTATATCTCTTTTTCATTTTTATATTAGATATTTTAGGGATTTGTTTTCAAGATTTATTATATCCTTTTATTCAATCTCAGATAATTATAGATTTACTTTGCTTTCTAATTCTATTGAAATAAATTTATCAACAAAATTTAAAACAATCTTAAATTTTGCTTCTAATCTAAATTCAAAATTTGCAGAAATTGATTTTTGAACTGGAATTTCTAGAATAATGAATTCGATATCTGAAATATCCTTAAAAGAAAATTCTTGATTTATCTTTTGAATATTATTATTTTCATTTTTATTATATATTAATATTAATATATCTAACTTATCTAATTTCAATTCAACAATTAGAATACTTAATACAATCATTGAACTTGATATAATATCTACTAAAAAAAACACTTAAAACAAAGATAATATAGATATCATATTTGATATTGAAAATAAAGAAAGTGTTTTATTTATTATTGATCTATTACAAAATCTTCGATTTGATTCTATATTCTTTATTCCTTGTAAACCTGATTTACAATTTTTTAATTTAAAATCCAAATCTCCTCCTCAATAAGATTCATTTATAATTATTCTATTTGATCGAAATATATAATCTAGTTTTGGAGAATACACTTTAATATATTTGTTTATAATTTTTGAATATCCTAAAAATATATCAACTCTCGAAGTATCCTACAATTTATCGTATCTTTACTCTTTTAGAATAATCTTGGGATTAATATAAATATTATATTTGCTCCCCCAAATTTTATATATTTTTATATCTAATACTATATTTATAAAAGTTTCTATAAAAAATTAATCTATTTTATTTATATTAGAATTAATATTAATACAATTCCTAATATAAGTATTATACTTTATAACTTCGTTCCAAAATTTTAATAATAATCCAGCTTCTTTTAGTATTACTTTTATATTTACCTTTGTAATCCTTATATTCTATTTTACAAATCTATTTTGATACAAGAAAACAATTATTATAATTTCGGATTATATACTTGATAACTATTTACAAATAATTTATAGGAATTCCAATATATTATCAATTCTAATTACAATGATCTTTTCTTTAATAATTAATTTCATTTCCTTTTTCCAAATTTTCAATATTTGAATTATATTATCTTTTTATTTAAATAATATAATTCAATTTATTTTTATATAATTATTGATAATCAATATAAAATAACGATTCCTTCGAATCGATTTTGGGAATAATCCTATAATATCGAAATATATAAATTCGAATCTTTTTAATTTATATGGACTCAATTATTTCAGAATATAATTGGTTATTTTGATGAGTATATATATTTCATAGATATCTAATTCAATCTAAATAATTGAATCTTCGATATTATAATAAATATCTTTTTTTTTCTTTAAATATTAATTCGTTATCGATACCTTTAGTACTATCGATTATTTCTGAAGAAAAACCTTTTTCTCAATCATTTTAATATATATTCAAATAGAAAATTGTATTTTTGTATCTTTTGATTATATATAAAATCATATATATTCTATTTTGTATTTTAATACAAATGATTTTCTTATTATTCTTTTTGAAATATATATAATAAAAATTGAATTTCTTTTGCAACTCTATTTTGCAAATCCTTTTTCCTAATAACAAATTTACTTCTAGCCCTAATATATATAATATATTTGAAAATAATACCTTAAAACCATCTTTGTATATTATATCCACTAAATTCTAATAACAATAATACATCATTCCCCTATCAATTTTTATTCTTCATTTAGTAATAGAATCTATTGATCTGAATAATAAAGATTAATCAAATATATATAAAAAAACATCTATATTAATATACTATTTACTAAAAAAAGCCTTACTAATAATTTCTTTTGTCAAATTGCAATCTTCCTTTATTATATCTTCAATATCGAAATCTGATTCAAAGATATTATCAATAGGATATACTTGATCTTTCTTCTTGAAATAGATTTTCTTCGGATTCGATGATCCCCTTTTTTTTAATAACAAAGATAATTGCAAAAGAATTTGCTAATTTGTATTAAATATAAATAATCTTGTATATAATAACCTTTCTTTTAATACAAATCGCAAATATTGTTTAAGATTTCGAAATCTGATTTTTAACATCAAAAAGCATATCTAAATCCTTTCACAATTTATACTCATTTTAATCTATCCTTAAAACAAAATTCCTTAATTTATAAATACTTAATCTTATTATTAATATTAAAATTGATTTAGATATCCAATATATTTATTACTCCTTAATAATCAATTAAAAAATTATATATTAAAATCAAAAACAAAACAGTATTTTGATATATTGATCGATAACTTTCGTTTATAATCTCTAATTTCCTTTTATACTTTTTCAATTTGTTCCAGATTTCGATAATAATTATATCGAAATAAATATCGAATTGAAATTTGAAGTTCTGGATCATTGTTATATATATATTGATTATAATTATATTGATTTTGATATATTTCGATTTAAAATATCTCTAAAGTATATATACTATTGAATATTCGCTAATAAAAACTTTATCATTATTATTGAATATTATATAAATATACAATAATATATTCGCTTTGTCTTTTAAATATTCTAATTTTAATTCGATATTGTAATATATACGATTATTGATCTCATAAACAAATGCTATATCGGGTCCTGCAATTTATATATATTTATTTAATGTTTGATCAATTGTGTAAAATCATTCTTTTCTTTTCAATTGTATTTTCATTTGTCTGAATTATCATTTATAATTGTTTTGATCAAGTTTCGAAGGGTTATTTGATTCCGATATTGTAAAGGTTTCTTGTTATTTAATAGATATCGAAAATAATCTTCAGGTTTTTAAAACTGTCTTAAAAAATATGCAGCAAATAGATTCGGAATAATAAAGAAATATAAAAATAAAACAATAAAAAAATAAAAAAATTCGTAAAATCATATTATAATATATTTTCTTATAATTATATAAATTTATTTTTCGCTTCTACTATAATTCTATATCAGCATTATACAAACTACTTTCTGTTCTGACCTATAATATTGTAAATTATAAATTATATTATCATATTTCAACTTTGTTTCGATAATACTATATGAAAGTTCTGATTTCCATTCTGTTTCACCCCTACTAGCTATACTAATCCTTTCTCGATTTGCTTTACTTTCTAATCATTATTATATAATCGGATCTTATAATCTATTAACTTTTGATACAGAAAGTAATAATATTATTGATTATATAAATTGAATTAAGGATTTATTATTCTAATAGAAATAGAATTGAGATTATTCCCAAATATGGTCTATGCATTATTGTGATCACGTGACCTCAATTCTAATCCTATGATGGCCTCATTTCCAATAATTTATTTAATTAAATTTTATTAAACAAGTATTATAATATTATAAAAACTTAATTATAAGAATATTATGAGAATCACAGTAAAGAATCGGTTAATATTCGAATAACAATAGGTTTGGGTTTTGAATTAAAACTTTTCATTATTTTTTTTCTAATAGTATTGAAGAATTCCTTTTTATATAAATGAAAACTTTTCAAATTAGTATATAATTCGGTTTGTTTTTGGTTAGCTTTAGTTTCGTAGTTGAGGTTCGTAATAGAATTTTCTTTTTCAAAGTTTTCGTTTTTGAAAGTTTTTAATATTGAAATGAAACCATTTAAATTGAAATATCTAATCGAAATCAATATTATTCGATATTGTATTGTATACTTTTTCGTGAAATCATTATAGATTTATCGATATTGTATTATATGTTCTTTTGTAGAATCATTGATATTATATTGTATGCTTTTTCGTAAAACCATTGTATTATATTGTATGCTTTTTCGTAAAATTATTGTATTGTATCATATACTTTTTTGTAAAACCATTGTAGATTTATTGATATTGTATTATATATTTTTTTGGTAAAATCATTGATAGTGTATAATATACCTTTTTGTAGAATCATTATAGATCTATCAAAATCTTTTCAATTTTTTTAATTCCTTTATTTCTAATTCTATAATAATCGGCCGAATTGAAACTTCAATAGAGAATTTCATACAATGATTAAATTTATAATAATTCCTTCAATAATGAAATTATAATATTTATATTTTTATTTTATGAAGTTTGGTATTTTTATTTCTTTGAAAACTCTTTAATATTATTTAAAAATCCTTATATATATATTCATTTTCGATTTATTTTCAATTCGATTTCGATATGATTTTGGTATGATTTCGATAGATATACTTTCGATTTAGTATACTTTCGATTTGGATTTGATATGTTTTTGATTTGGATTCGGTATGTTTTCGATTTGGTATACTTTCGATTCAGATTCGATATACTTTTGATTCGGATTCGGTATACTTTCGATTTGATATGTTTTCGATTTGATATACTTTCAATTTGGATTCAGTATACTTTCGATTCGGATTCGATATACTCTCGACTCGGACTCGGTACACTTCCGACCCGGATTCGGTATACTCCCGATTTGGATTCGGTATGCTTTCGATTTGGTATGCTTTCGATTTGATATGTTTTCGATTTGATATATTTTCGATTTGATATATTTTCGATTTGGTATGCTTTCGATTTGGTATGCTTTTTAATATGATGAGTAGGGGATATTGATGTTTCTCTTTTTGAATCGATATTTTTGTCGATTTCAATGATTCTGTAGATTTGATAAATAATAAAAAAAGGGGGGTTTTCAATTTGCTTTTTTTTTTGAAATTTGAAATATAAATATTATATTTATTAATATATCGATTCAAATTTGTATCAAAAAAATAATGATTTTAGTATAAATACTATTTCGTTTTCAGTTAATATATTAATTTTCTGATATGGATCTGATTACTTGTAATTAGTCTCTATTAATGATCCTTTAGAATTATATAAGGATTAGTTTCACTTTTCTTTTTGAAAAAGATTTGGTATTCTATTAAAGAAAAGAGATTTCAAATATTCTATTAGGGTTTTATTTGAAATAGAAATATGATTAGTATTATATATAAATTCATTCATTATATTTCTTAAAAGTAATATTAAAGGCTTTATTATTATTATTATTATATATGAATCTGTTTATTGTATTTCTTAAGGGTAGTATTAAAGGTTTTATTATTATTATATATAAATCCATTCATTATATTTTTCAAGAGTAATATCAAAGGCTTTATTATTATTTTAACTTTAATATTTTCAATTTCAATATTTTCAATTTCAATATCTTCAATTTCATTAATAACTCTTATATTCAAATTCTTTATTTTTCTGATGGGATTCCAAAGGTTCTTTATATATTTTCGTTTTTTCGTTTTTTTGTTTGAATAATTTGTATAATTTAAAGATTCGTTTTTGAATTTCGTAAAATAGGATAGAATTCGGTTTATATATTATATTTATATCTTTCGAATAAATCTTTTTAATTTCTTTTTCTTGTTTTCTTAATTCGAAGGTTTTTTATAGTATTTTTGGTAGATTTTTGATAATATTTTGAAGGGTTTTTGAAAACTTGTTTCGAAGCTAAATTCGTATATATTTTAAAGGTAAATTTCAAAGGGTTTTCGAAGGTTTTCGATAATATTCCGAAGGGTTTTCGAAGGTTCGTTTTGAGATCAAATTCGTATATATTTTGAAGGTAAATTTCAAAGGGTTTTCGAAGGTTTTTGATAATATTTTGAAGGGTTTTTGAAGGTTCGTTTTGAAATTAAATTCGTATATATTTTGAAGGTAAATTTTAAAGGGTTTTCGAAGATTTCTTTAAATCAAAAAATGAGGTTATTTCCAAAATTAATCGATGAATTACTTTTAAGAATGAATAAAAAGAATTATGAGAATCATAGTAAAGAATCGGTTAATATTCGAATAATAATAGGTTTGGGTTTTGAATCAAAACTTTTCATTATTTTCTTTTTAATGGTATTAAAGAATTCCTTTTTATATAGGTGAAAACTCTTCAAACTAGCGTACAATTCGGCCCGCTTTCGGCTAGCCCTAGTTTCGTAGTTGAGGTTCGTAACAAATATATATTAAACTCTTTTAAAAAGAAAATCATTAATAAATTAAACTTCGAAGTTTATAAATTTCGATAAAATTAATAAATAATCTAAGATTTCAAATATTTTATAAATTAATTAATATCGAAATTTTGAATATTTTAATATAAGATTAAAAAGTATCAGAATTTGAATATTTTAAATTCTAATCTATTATCGATTCTCTTTTTAAAAGAATTTGATTTATATTTTTATAAATGAGTTTTTATAATACTCTTTTCTATAACGAGTAAAATACTACAGTTTTGTATTTTCAATTAATTATATTTAAAATTAATTATTAAAACTCGAATTTTAAATATTGTAATGAATTATAGAATTATATAAAAAGAAAAAGAATTAATTTATAATTTTATATAATTTCTTTAATATTATTTTATTTATTTTTGATCGAAATTCAAGAAAAATGAGATTATTTATTTTTCAAAAATTTATATATAAATTCAAGATCTTTTTGAAATTTATAATTTTACTAGTAAAATAAACGAAAATCAATAAACTTTTTAATAATATTTTTTAAAGAACAAAAATAAATATATTTAAAAAGTTTTAGTTATTGAAAATTTTTAAAAATCAATTTATTAATATCGAAATTATATATATAAATAATTTTCATCGATTATAATCGTTTAATATAAGAAATTTTTATATTTGAAAATATAGTAAAATGATTATTTTAGGTGTGTTTTTCAAAAACGGTCATTATCAGTGCACGGTTACTGTAAGAGGGTGCTTTTCATTGGATTTCCGTAGTACCGAAATAAGTTTAGTTCGTAATTTTCTTTTCTTTTTGTCATTTCAATCGCTCCCGCACCTGCCAGGCTGCCACATTGTGCCTCTGTAAACAAACCAATGGCACAGGGTGTTGTTCAGGGTTGTTCAGTTGCCAGGTGAATGATTCTAGTGTGAAAACAAATGCTGAAAATCGAAATGACAAAGCGTAAATAACCTACAACAAAACAATACTATATACAACATTAACACCACAACACCACAACACCACAACATCAAAACATCAAAACACAACAACTCAACAACTCAACAGTAAAAAAATCCAAATACAAACAACATCAACAACAACACCAACGCCATATCAAAATTGCGATTGAAAGTATGAGCAATAGTGAACGGAAATTGTCTCGAGCTCAAGCCAGCTCTAGTCATAGCCAGTGTCCGCCTCCAGCGCGCCCTCCTCCAGCGCCTGGCTCTCTACGCGCCATACTAATCAAAAATTGCACCACTCGACTCTTCATCCATCCGTTTGAATGGACTGTCGACCACTTCCACGCTCTTGACGTCGAACTTATTCCATCATCTGCTAGCCTAGGAGAGCCCGTGGCAGAGGACATTAAATCACAGGTCGATGGGAGCAGAAAAGTAAGGCAAGAATTAAAGGACCTAAACGGCTGTCACATGGTACGGAGAGACCATGCAACTCGATGTCTAGTCATAGCTATGGGGGGGGTACAGGGGCTGGGAATGGAATGGAAAAGACTGGATTTCATGTATGAGAATCAGGCAATCGCTAAACTCCATCACGTTTTGATCGCCCGGCATCATCGATCTACGCCCGAGGTTGATTCAAGACTTCCAATCTGGGCGTACACTGATCAAGATTGCACACATACCCTACGACGGAAATGGTACGACTCTAAAAAAAAGTCATTGTCCTTTGCTTCCAGGGAAATCAGACGCAAAGCAGAGCTTCCTATTGATCCCGTTTACGTCGCCATTCTGATCGCTCTAGCCCAGCGGAGAAGGAGATTTATTCCGCAGGGAGCAACATCGCACCGGGTATGCTACTCTCTTCCAAATAATGCATGGCGCTAATCAGTTGCGGCAGGTCACTCTTTTTGCCCCTGTACATGAATCAATAGTGATAGCCAGTGCTCGTCCAACAAGCACCACAACTTTTACATCACTACAGGCCGGGAGGCGGGAGATAGTATCGAAGATTGTACAATACACGGCCGACATTTCAACCGCATACTTGCAGAAATTTGAGGAACCTTACAAATTCTATGATGCTAGCCTTCACATTGAAACAAAGAGGTTATCGATCAACGAAGCCGCTGCATTCTTTCAAGCTATGAAATCTGCTTCCAACGACCTTAACACATACTCGAAACCTTCCCCTGAGGGTTCTACCTCGAAACGCAAAGCACTTGAGGAATTGCATCTCAATACGGGCGATCAAAAGCTGGAAAGCAAGCGGAGGAAAGTTTGTAATACATGATATAAGGTGGATAGATCAACAGATTGATATCGGAATGTCGGACTGAATCAACATAATTAGCAAATTTTAGGTTCATGTCAGAAGCCAACCACCGACCAATAATCATCAGCAATTCATGCGATGCCCCACAGATGGAAGTATGCAGATATATCGGTATCGCATCACAACTGCCGCGTCAGTAGTGCTTGCCCGGAGTTTCCGTCCACACCCACACCAGACCATGCTGACTAGAATCGCTAAAATTGCTTAGTTTGTGCACATCGGCGGAACGAATCGCTTGCTCTCGTGGAGCAGCCGGGGAATTGATGGCAGAAATGCGTATTCCATCAAAGAACGAACCCTCCGATTCTCCTCCCCCTTCACTCATTTGGGAAGGAGGTTAGATGGAAGAAGATATAAATGAATTGAAGGGCTTTATGAATCATTCAGGAAACATTTGTTCGAATTTATGGTTAGCTCCGAGTGTCTTATTTTCTTGATTTTCTTGCTGTCTCATGCAAGAGGCTACACGGTGAAAGGAGTAAATTGGCCTCGTAAGAAACAGGAAACAGTACAATGAATTGCTCTAAGAATGAACAAAAGACGTGAATCATGCTGGCCCCCTGTGAAAACAAAGAACTAGCAAGTCAAATTTGCTCTCCTAATGATTGGAATTCTCTTACTTGTAGGTATTAATCAAGTCCCTGGTTGAAGATTTTGCCGAAACCACAGACTTGAAATTGACCTTTTGGTGCGGTGATATGCAAATGGTCTGTAGAGTTTTGCTTTGGAATGTTAGTTTGAGCTGGTGCGAAGACCACAACAATTTTATTGGCAATATTTTCATTATCATTATCTCGAATTGAGTTTCGTAGCACATAAATTCTTTCAGTGGCTTTTCATATCCATTAACATAGCATCATCCCCGCGATTACTCCAAAGCAAAACATCTATCCACACTATCCGCATTGTTACCCCACCAGTTTGGCATACTGACGACCTTGCCTGCACCAAAGAACAAGAAAATCAACAACATATTCAAATTAAATCCTGCATCAAAGGCGGCGGCAAGGATATAATTATATCTCGCCCAGAGCTCATATCTATGTCTATAGGTCCAATAAGAGACAATGAAACCACCAATGATGGAAGAAGTATATCCGGTAGATATGTTTCCGTAGAAGGTGGAAAGACCGGAAAAGAAAATAGTGGTGTTGAATAGGTGAAATTTGGCTTTGGGGAAGCGGCGATGAAGGAGATAGATGATAGCTGGAGCAACGGCACCGACGAGAAACCCGTATGGAAGGGGTTTGAAAATAGGTAACTGGAAAAGGCGACGGGGTCCAATAAGAACATATTGTGTGCTAGTAGTCAAGGTACTAGCAAGACCTTGACCCGTCCATTGATGTGTTGGGTCTGTTTCCGCACCGCTCAAATATGCCGATTTGGTATTAAGGACCCATCTTACAACACCATAGTTGATTGGAATACCAATGAAACAACCAAAAACCTGCGCAAAGAAGGTGTCTCGAGGAGGAATATGCATATAATGGCCAATTTTCTGATCTTGCAGCATAAGTTGTGCACGATACCATGCGTCACCCGCGAGGGATGAATAAACTGATGCACCAGAGGGATTCTTGTGTCCATCGACCGTGTTTACCATCAATCCGTACAACAATTCATTGAATGTACCAATTGGGAGTTGGAAATTGGATAAGGCATATAACCAACCAAGCGGGATGACAACCACAACGCCAGTGAGAACGGCGATGAAGTATGTCCATAGGGGAATAAAGAGGTGTCCAGTGCCAAGGATGACCATCATGACAACGAAGGTGACAAGGAAGAGGATTAATGACCACCACCATGGAACTTCTTTGTAAGAACGTTGGAGGATATTTAGTTGATCTCCATATTGGTGATTGATAGTCTCTCCTTCAACTTTATTCTTACGTCGAGCATTCAGTTTGCCAATGGTGTTTTTGATTTGTGTGAAACCAAAGAAACAAATCCAACTAATTCCAGAAGTGTAAGCAGCGTAGTCGAAGAAAATATTCCAAAGCTGTTGAGCGCCAACATAGATGGGCCCATATTCAGCATAGGCTGTTTCGTTGAGTGTAGCTTGGGGAGTAATGAGCTCAGTGGTAGGATAACGAGTCCCGTTTTCTGAAAAACTTTGTTAGCGCTTGACAACTGTAGATATTTTGGAGGGTGTATCATACCCATGAACAGACGATTGGACATCAATTCGGGCTTCCAAGAGGATAGATTTCCCCACTTCGCAGCTGGAAGTAATATCCAGCAGTTTACTACAAATGCCAGGAAGATGATGACTTGAGTCCACCATGGAGTTACAAACAAGCTGTTGGAGTTACTCAAACTAGCAATACTTGACCAATCGAGTGTTAGGTTTAGGAAACCCATTCCTCCCAAGCCTGACCCCATAAAATTTGCAACTTTGTTCTTTGGGGCGACCCAACAGAGGAATGCCAAGGACCCAAGCATTGGAAACACAAATTCTGGTAGAAATTGCCACAAGGTGATACCTGCGAGAATGCCGAAGAATACTCTCATTTGTTTCTTGGAGACACGGGATGGATGCTGTCTCTGCTTCCTTTGAGTTTCAAAAAGAGCAGTCTGACAGAGTCTGTTTAGGTTGGGAAATTAGCGATGGCCATTCACTATACTTTCCCATTACGCCTAGTCTCAAAAGTTGAGTTGAGATAGGAGTGGTGCCGAAAAAATGGCATTGCAGGGGATACGAAGTCTTGGACTTACGCTTGATACCACGGGTACATAGGGTCATAGAGCAAGAATTGTCTAGCAATAGCTGCAAAAGAATATCCAGTGTATACTACACACCACATGAAGAATATCGCGATGGCTGGATGGATGGTCACCCCGAAGTAGAGCTCAGCAATAGAGACAGGGGCGTATGCCAAATTGTAAGTGGCGCCAGATGCTGCAGAAATGGTAACCAATACATGTTCTTTCGTTCCCCATGGACCTGGATTTAAACTGAAAGTTCTTCCGAATGGTAAATGTATGGTCTTGGCTGGAAGAACCTTCGCTAGCCAAGCACCGACATAGTTGGAACAAATTTGAACGAAAAAGACGGAGTATGGAGCGGATGTCGTGCGGAATGAGCTCATCTGTGATAAGAAAGCTCCTGGTGCAACAAATATAAGCGTCAAAAGGAAGTAACGGAATGTGATTGTCGGTTCGGTAGGATCATCCTCGAGACTGACAATTCGACGAACTTGCCAAGGAATATCTTTGAGAAGGGGGTCATCGTCACCAAATTTCCCTGATGTCGGTGTCGCTTTTTCAATGTCAAGAGGTGATGTCTCAACAACAGGTGCAGAATCTTTGATGTTTGTCTCGGGACTAATCTTCTCAGTTGAATTGCCAGTTTCCTCGATTGACTTGCTTATTTCGTCGGTACCAGTGACACTCGATGCTATCCCGTCCTTCTCATGATCGGCGGATGCGGGGGTAATATTACCCTCCTGTTGCCGAGAAAAGAGTCGGCTTCTCAAGGATGATAGAACCATTTCTCCAAGAAGGAATATCTAGCACGAAGATGAATACCAAGAGAATGAATGCAGATTAAAGAAATGCCATGGCAAAAGCTACACCGTATATACATACACAAGAGGAGGAAGAACTCTCATTACCGCGACTAAGCGTATTCGAAATGAAAAAAAAACGAGTCATTGGGATTGCACCATTCTCTTGCCTTATCGCATATGCAAGATATTGGATCACAAAAACGGATATCTTTTCGATTTGTGGAAACAGCCGTGCCAACGTTCCCTAGTTCTAGCTTTAGTCCCTTAAAATGTGGACAAGAGCAGCAGAATTTCACTAGGACAGGAGAGTTACTGGAAGTGATCGGGATTCGGGAGCGATCACTGACAACTTGACCAAGCGGAATCCATGATGTTACAACTCACTCACTACTTACTTATCCACTGGTGTTGATTTTGGTATGTATTGATTTTGATGTTGAGAATTGTTCGTTTGCCTTTGTGCAATAACTGTACTGTACTTGTACCCATTCACCGTGCACAGTCCTATGTATTATTAAGAATAATTGGATATTTCGTATATTACAAACCAAAATCCACAAAACTTTGCTTCACAATCGGAAAAGAGATTCCTATTTTAGGTTATTACGGATTACGATAGTATTTTCAAAATGATGTGCTCTTCTAGACTCCACAATCTTTAAAATTTTGAATATCTTTTGCCAACCAGACACCAGAAATTGGGAAAGACAATAGCGGGTAGTCATTGGAGTTTGATCGATCGTCTGTCCGTCAATTGTACTGGTGACTGTGTGAATATTCAAAAAGATTCAAAAAGGTAAGAGGGGATAATTGATCAAATACATATATCCGGGATTCGATGTTCGCAGGGAGTAGAGCAAAGTAGTGAAAAGTCCCTTCATTTGTCTATTGGAGTTCAGAGCGACGTTACAGGATGAGATGGTTTACCTATGATGATCCCTTGATTCGGAAGTCTTCCGGCACAGAACGACTAGACAGGAAGCAATGTTTTTACATGTGCAATGGCAAGGAAACATTAGATGATTCTCGACAACATCCTGTTTTGTTGCTATCCCATCCAACAAGTTTAACAGTTAATCCAATGTAAATCTACCGAAAAGAAACTCAAATCATTTATTGATCATTGCCTTGTACCTGACTACTTCCTCTTCCTCTTCCTCTTCCTCTTCCTCTTCCTCTTCCTCTTCCTCTTCCTCTTCCTCTTCCTCTTCCTCTTCCTCTTCCTCTTCCTCTTCCTCTTCCTCTTCCTCTTCCTCTTCCTCTTCCTCTTCCTCTTCCTCTTCCTCTTCCTCTTCCTCTTCCTCTTCCTCTTCCTCTTCCTCTTCCTCTTCCTCTTCCTCTTCCTCTTCCTCTTCCTCTTCCTCTTCTTCTTCAATTTGATCAAAATTTGTAACGGACTACATTTATTTATCAAATAAATAGCCATTTCTACACGCCTCATCGTTAATCATCCCGAGTTTAGGGCTGACACGCCACAACTTAGTTTGAACCTCCCTTCCAATTCAAATTTGACCGTTTTAGATGCTTTTAGCATTCCGTCTTGGCTCTTGCGATTTATTTTTTATTTATCTGGCAGTAAGCAATCATATCTTAAATAACATGTCACGAGATCATCTCTTTGATTACTCGGCCGAGAACAAAAGACTAGGTAGTGAGAGAATATTCATACATCTCGATATTTTGGACTAGGTACAATTTCCACACTGGTCTTCTCATCTCAAGGCTTTTTCATGCCGGAAGGGTATTGCTTGATAAAGTTCCAAATCCACTGGGCAAGATATAAGTCCCACTCGCAATATCTTTTGCAATCGTCGCATTCGGCGTGGTATAAGTCTTAATATCGAAGCCCAAGGCACTGTCCACGGATTTACCGACCAATTCGCTGACCATATTTCCAAACACTAGACTCGCCGCGGTATTCATATGTGTGAAATCCGTAGGTGTTAGGTTATACGTCTCAGCGTTAGTCGCGCCGATATCATTCACATAGTCTGTAGATGCGCGATTAAGATCTATGTAGAATGCACCGATAGACCGGGCAACGGCAATGGTAGCGTTTGCTTGGACAGCGAGATCTTCTTTGACACCCCCCGAACTACTGAACTTTCGACGACTGATAGGAGTGACAAGGATCTAGATATCAAAGTTAGAGAAGTTTATGAATTATCGACATTACTTCAGGAGCCTCCCGTTCCATTATCCCCCTCGCCAAAGGATATATTTTCGGTGTTGCGATCCAAATGTGATGGAGGTACCTAATATATGAAGAGTTCACGACTTACCGGCGTCGCTCCAGCAGCCACGACATCTTCCGCCATGTTTTGCAGGTTAGTCATGTATTCTGCAACTGAGATATTTGCTTTTGCCTTCTGGTCATTGTGTCCGAACTATTTCGTCTGTCAACTACATTTCACCAACCTTCTTCCTTCGTTCGATGCCACTTACTTGAATTGTCACGAAAGTTGTATAAGCCGACTTATATTTCGCTACAGATGCCAAGACATTGGCCCAATCACCACCACTCACGAAGCTCACAGTCGTTGCACCGTTATGTCCATAATTTATACCACCAGCTCCGTTTCGAAGAGTAGATATGAAGCCATTACCCCAACCACCACCTGTTAAAGCGGCATTCTGGATGGCCGTTGTGGAATCACCTGCAAGGAGAAATGCTGGTGGGCCTGCACCGTAGATGGGGGAAGCGAAGATTGTGGAAGCCAGGCCAACTAAAAGAAGTTTGAAATTTTGAACCATCCTTGAAGAGTGACAAAAAAAGTGAAGTAAAGAATCAACTAATCAAACCAGAGAGAATTCAAGCAGCTACTTATGGATGAGAATTCGAGATAGACAAGGCGGGTATCTATGTATGTAGTACCTTAAAATAATAAGACGACATATATTATATAGAAACTCTATCTAAATTGAATACTCAGGAACATCTTCGGTGGAATGACAACCCGATATGCACAGAGTCAAATTGAGACACTTGGCTTGGCAATTTAAAGCATTTTCATGCAACTTGACCGAAGACATTCATAATTTTTCCGACCCTTTTTACCGCCTCTCAGATAACCCCCCCTGTCTTCTGTCGAACAATGTTTCTTCACGCGGACATAGATGAAAACCAAGGCTTAAATCGTTTAAGCTACCTACCTACTCAGAATATTAATCCGATGCTCCATTTGAAATTTCATTAAATAACTCTAAATATAGCTTACACCGCGAATCTTTGGCTAGATAATTCAGGGGGCATGACCTCTGATACTGACAATACAATACAGTATTCCTCGCCAGCCCCTACGGCCATGACTCTGTACTGCGGCTTACACTTCAACAAAGTTGAATTGCCACGATAATATCGGTTGATACATCCATCGCAGAGACCCCCTAAAGCTTCACGTCTTATGGCCATTTATATCTCAGTCTAGATGATACTCAGCCTATCCTTTGCTTCCTTCTAACCCAAACCTCACTCTCTTCATTCTCTGCTCCAGGAATGGGTCGTAATTGAACCTCCCAGACTTTTAGCTTATAGTTCCCTCGGTCACCTTTCCCGTGAATCAAATCAAAAGACCAATCGTGTTTTGGACATTGTATTCCGACACTCAGCCGGATACCAAAATCCTCGATATCAAACGGCGTGCCTCGTGAAAGTGGAAACGATGAATGTGGACAACTCTACCATTTATTTAGCAGCAATCCATTATCATTTTTCTTTGTGATTAACTTCCCAGCCCTCTCAGTGATCGTGCACAAAAGAACGACTAGACTTACATGATCAACAGCATGGAACTTGCCTTGGTATTGAAAAACTATAACTTGCTCCTTGAGTCCGGCTGCCACGGCATCGTCAAGGTCGACTTCAACGGCTTGGGTACTATTAGTCAAAGGTACCTTAAAAACTTTGCAACCTGGTGCGAAGGAGCCTTTGCATGGTAAGCGATCTGACAGGGCAGTATCTCCGGAAGCCGTGATATTTGGAAAGGAAGCTGTGAGGCCAGCAAGGAACCAAGCATCACCAGCTCGGGATGTACCGACAAAAGCGTTGAAGAATGGCATTGTTATAGTGACTGGCCATCAAATATCTCTGGAACTCGGTAATGGTTTACCCTTGTGGTTCCTTGAGACTCGAGCCGATATCCTATTCTTCAGCTTTTACTTGAAAGCCTTCTCTCAAGCTTGATGTTTGCTGACTTTGTTTTCTAATGCAGTATTTTCACACTGCCTCAATCGTAAAGATTGCTAGCTTTATCTTTATCATGTCAAATTAGGTAATCATCCCCGAACAAGCCACAGTCTGTGGCATTTGCAGTTCATTTGATCTACTTTCAGAGGCAGTGACACATATTAATATTCCGTCCCGGCCCCTAATACTCTCGGCTCACCATAAAGACTCTTTCACAGAAACCTGCCCTTGTACACTCCCATTTTGTAATTTTCATATTTGTCTGCCTCAGCAGCTGCTTATTTATTCTCATTAATCATCTGATTTTTGGTCATTTTATTACACGTAGACTGCGCATAAACTACCCGCAACCCACAGATACCCAAAGATAATCCGCTCCGCGGATTACCTATTGAATGATCTATTTATCTTATGAATTATCCGTTAAGGTTTTAAAATAATCCGATCTGCAAACAGATACCTATAAATTATTTGCGGATTATTCATCTATCTACAAATTATTCATCTATTTATAGATTAACAAATTATTTATAAATTATCTATAGATTATTCACCTATTCACAAATTAACGGATTATCTATAGGTAAATAAATAATTTGTGAATTATTTATAAATTATTTATAGATTATTTATAAATTAATAAATTATTTATATTTTATATATATTTATTATATAAGATTAATATAAAAATTAATATAAAAATTATTTATATAAATAATCTATAAATAATTTATAGATAATTTATTTATTTATATAAATATATATAAAATATAAATAATTTATAAATAATTCACAAATTATTTATTTACCTATAGATAATCCGTTAATTTATAAATAGATAAATAATTTATAAATAGATAAATAATTTATAAATAAATAAATAATTTATAAATAATCTATAAATAATCTATAAATAATCTATAAATAATTCGTTGATATATACAAATAATCCAACCTATAAATAAATACCTAACGGATAATCCGTTAGAGTTAGGGTATACCCCACCTTTTGCCCAGCCCTGGATTATTATAAATCATTAATAATTTGAAATGATTCAGAATTATTATAAATCAGTAGTGATTTGATGTGATATAGAGAGTATAGAAATTTATATATTTAATATGAATTCCTTTTATAGAATTTCGTATTCAAAACTAATTAATTAGTATTACAATATTATAATTATAGATTGTAATCTTTATTTAAAAATACTTTTGATTTTTATTTGAAATTTAATATAAATTTAATATAAATTTATTTTAAGTTTTTAAATCGTTTTTATATGATCTAGAAGATAAGAATACTTTTAATATTTTGAATATTATTATTATTTCAAGTATCGATTCGAAAGTATCGATAATATATTTTCCTAAATCATTTTTGTATTTTTCAATGATTTCAATACTATCAATTATTCTATTTTCGAAAATATTGATAATAATGAAGATATTTATACAAATGATAATAATAATTCTAAAGGAATTATGATTTCAGAAATCTTATAAATTATAATTTTTAATAAATATTAAAGGGATTAATAGGATTTTAAAATATTCCTTTTTGATTAGAAATATATTTTAGATTTAATAGAGATAGATTTCAATTATTAATAGATAAAAGTATATAAGTAATCTCTTATTTTAAAGAGAAAATAGTTAAATAGATTTAATTTTATTTGTAAGATTATTTTGAATATGAAAATAATTTATTCAAATGTATAATATCTATTATAATTATATTTTATAGATTTAAAGGATTCAAAAAAGAGATTCGATAAGTTTTTGATATTAATAATGAATTCAGAATAGTAAAAGAAAAATTGTTTAATTTTAAATAAATAGAATCAATTTTAAAATATATTATAAAATTTAATTACTATATAGAAATAATAGATTGGGATGAAATAATGATTATAAATTATTATAAAAAAGGTTTCAAGTTAATAACCAAGTTAGAGTTTAATTATATAATACAATATATAATTTTGAATTTATTAATCGAAAAATCCATTATAATAAACGATTAATTTTATGAATACAAATAAGATCGAGATAATAAATTTTAAAATAAAAAAGATCATTATCAATATTATTATAAAACAAAGAAAGATATTATCAATATCGATATGAAATTCACAATAAGTCTATAAAATTAAATATCATTTTTGGATTAAAAATCTCCAAAAAAGAATTAAAAAAACAATACAAAGATAAACTATATTTTGAATATAATAAAATAAAATTATAGAAGATTCCGTATTTAGAAGATAATAAACCTTATATTTGGGAAGTAGTAGTTCGTGAATTATAATGAAATAAACAATTATAAAGTTATATTAATTGTGACGCACAAAAGCCGTAGTAGAGCTGAATAAACAGGGTCAATTATGTTCTTTAGAATCTACAATTGAAGAATTATGATTCGTAAGGAGCGACTAGATATATATATATAAATATCTATTTATAAATTGCAGAATTGTATGTATACATTATTAAGATTACTATTTTACTATACTAAATCATATAATTCGTAATATATATATATAAATGATTAGCTTATAAATTGATATGGAAGATAAAAGGTATCATATAGTTAATCTTTTATAATTTACGATTTGTGATACTATCTTCCCCTTCAGAAAAACTTGTCTTCGAATATTTCATTCCTCTATTCCATTACTATTTCATCGGAAACTAGGTTTTGTAAAGGTTTATAAACTCTAAATCAATTAAATTGATCATTTTAATTGATTTGATCAATTTACTGGAAATTGACCAAATTGACCAAAATAATCGACCAAATTGACCAAAATGACAAATAAATTAACCAAATCGATCAAATTGTTTATCAATTGATTAAATTAATATTGATTTGTATTCTCCTTGATTTGGGGAATCTTTGAAAGGAAAAAGTTTCAATAGAAAAAAGAAAGAGATTGAATTATAATATAATGATAATAAATGGTTAATATAATTAATTCTAAAATCAATTAAGTTAATCGATCAAATTGATTAAATCAATCAAATTGAATGAAATCGATAGGGGCAACATTACATTCCGTTCCTATTATGTTCAAGCTTCCCTTTGCATGATTTTTGAAATGATTATAAACATAAGTTTTTGAAATATATTGCCTTCGTATTGTCTTGGTGGTGATAGCTCGTCTGTTGTATAGAATTCAGGCCATATACATATATAATCAAATTCCTTCGAATTTGTATAAGTTTTTGATTTTTTTATAATCGTGTATACACACACCATCATAAAATCATAATATTTAATCTGTTATATTGAAAAACACTTTTCTTTCCCTTGGTTTCATAAATAAATCGTCATCCATATAATTATAATTATCCTCTCCATTCTCATAAAACTTTATCCAATTAATTAATCGATTGAGAGGACCAAACAACATTGAATTAACCAAATGAAAATCACACAAAAAGTACAATGATATTTTAAAATTGAAAACAGGATACCAAATAAAATTGATATCGCTATTAAACCATAAGATTTTATATAATAAAATTTTTCGTACTTTCTTTACTATTAAAACCTTCTCCACTTCCCATTCCGAATCACCAGTTATATTAATAAATAAAAATGATTCAAATATCTGACCAAAAAAAGAATCATTATATATCTTGTATAATCGATCTGAAAGGAAAACAGAATGAATTTTCATCATAATCAGAAATTCGAATTTAAAAGAGCTCCTAAATCAATCAATGATCTTAAATCTTCCTTGAATTAAAAAATCCAGTTTCTTAAATGATTTCTAAATAAAATAATTCTTCATATTGAGTCATATATAATCTCCAATATCGAAATCGATCTCACACCAATAAACATTTATGGATTTCGATATCTTGGCTTGAATATACAATAAGCCTTCTTTTGCTCACATGAAAACTAATCTATTGCGTTTTATATATATACAAATATCAAACATATTCATATCGTCTGTTGGCTTACTAACATCTTCCTTCCATTCCCATATACATTTCAATATATACCTATATAGGATTTCATAGAGTATAAGTTCTCCTAAGGAATTATATAAAAGAATAAATTACATATAATCTATTATAAATAGGAATTCTGATCAATTGTCTTGATAATAATTAATAAACAATCTTAACCATTATTGAAGGTATTGATTATAGATCTCAATTTGATTATCAGTTTGGGGATAGTAAGTAATGGATAATTTGAGATTAGTTTTTAGGATTTGGCTGAATTCCTTTTAGAACTGTAATATGAATTAGGGGTTGCGATTCGATATTATAATATCAAGGGAATTATAATATCGATATATATAATAAAGATATAATTGTATTTGAATTTAAATATCGATTAATTTATAATAAAATATAAAAATAACTTACTTTATCAATCGATCAATAATGATTAAAATATTGTTATATCCATATTTATCTTTATTAAAACTATAATAATCTATAATGATATATTGTTATACTCGATTAGAAATCGAAAGTAGATATAATAAATTAGGGGTATAATTATATAGAACAGAACTATATTTACAAACATAACAATTACATATATATCTAATTATAATATTATACATTCTGAACCAATAATATTATTGAAATAATAAAAAGTAGATTTTATTTATACTAGAATAAATAATAAAAATAGAATTATAGATTTCATAAATCAAATAAATTCGAAAATTGTTGATATTAGATATCATCCAATGGTTATTATAAAACAAAAAGTTATTTTGGAATAATATATATTTATAATTTTGGGTAATTTATATTTTGAATATTAATAAACTATTTATAGTTTTATTTACTTCAATAATATAATTAATTAGATTAAATTGAAGAATAATTTTATTCAAATCAATATTAATAATTGTTGTTTTGTTTAAATAATATTTTTGTAAAACTTTTTTTATAATTTCGATATCAATTTAATTATTTTTAATAAATTATTAAAAGCGATTCTTCTTTTTAATATAATTCTGAAAATCCAATTTGTCGATTCGATAGATTAAAATATCAATAAAAAAATTATTTTTTTTAGAACAATATATAATGATAAAGTTATAATCAATTAAAACTTCTATCCAGCAAATTTATTGAACATTAAGAGTTTTAATAATTATAAAATATTCAAGGGTCTTATAATTAGTATAAATCTTAATTTTATATAATGAACCAGCAAATTCTGTTTTCCAATAATTAAGAGATCGAATAATTAATAGTATTTCCTTATTATGAATTTCGTAATTCAATTCAACAACAATTATAATCTTAAAGAAATAAACTATAGGAAACTAATCTTCGCTATACTATTATAATAATATACTAACAATTATTCCATCGAATACATCTATTTCGAGTATATAGAAAAATCAGTAATTATAATATTACAGAAACAAAATAGAGATAAACTTTTTCTTCAAAATATTGAATATATTTTAGTATATTTCATCGAATATAAACTTAATATTTACTTTAATGAATTTATTGAAAGATTTCATTATTATACTGTAATCCTTAATAAACCATCAATAAAAATTATAAAAATCGAAGAATAATTGGATCCCTTTTATTATTATCGAAAAGATTCAATTCTCAATTATCTTAATCTTTTTAAGGTTCATCTTTATTCTTTTAATAGAGATAATAAAACCCAAATACTTGATATATATAATATTGAATTTATATTTTTTGAAATCTATTTGTAGATTAATAGTTTTTAATTGTTTAAGAATTAATTTAATATGAATTTGGTACTTTTTTTTATTCTCGGAATAGATTAGAATATTATTGAAATATATTATATAAAAGATGTTTAAATAATCGAATAGAATATTATTTATATAATACTGATAGATTGCGGGATTATTCGTTAATCCAAATAATATGATTTTGTATTTGTATAATCCATATCAAATTCGAAAAATAATATACTTTTCTGAAGTAAGATCTATTTTTATATAATGAAAAGTTTGATAAATATCGAATTTGGTAAAGATTTTAACACCGGAAAACCGAGAAAGTGTTTCGTCGATTAAAGGGAGGGGATATCGATTTTTATATATTAAAGAATTCAATAATCTAAAATTTATACAGAATTTCAAATTATTATTGGGTTTCTTGATAAATAAAACAAATACTGTGACGCACAAGAGCCGTAGTAGAGCTGAATAAACAGGGTCAATTATGTTCTTTAGAATCTATAATTGAAGAATTATGGTTTATAAGGAGCGATTAGATATATATATACAAATATCCATTTGTAGGCTGTAAGGTTGTGTATAAGTATTATTAGGGTTATTATTTTATTATACTAAATTATATGATTTGTAATGTATATGTATAGATGATTAGTTTATAAATTGATATAGGAGATAAGAGGTATTATATGGTTAGCTTTTTGTAGTTTATGATTTGTGATATTACCCTTTCTTTTGGAAAAACTCGCCTTTAAGTGTTTCATTCCTTTATTCTATTATTATTTTATCGGAAACCAGGTTTTGTGAAGGTTTATGAGCTTTAAATCAATTAGATTGGTTATTTTGGTTGATTTGGTCAATTTATTGGAAATTGATTAAATTAATTAAATTAATCGATCAAATTGATCAAAATGATGAATGAATTGATTAAATCGATTAAATCGTTTATCAATTGATTAAATTAATATTGATTCGTATTCTTTTTGATTTAGGGAATCTTTGAAAGGAAAAAGTTTCAATAAAAAAGGGAAGGAGGTTGAATTATGGTATAGTGATAATGGGTGGTTAATATGATCAATTCCGAAATCGATTAAGTTAATCGATCAAATTGATCAAATTGATTAAATCAATCAAATTGAACGAAATCGATAGGGGTAATATTACATTTCGTTTTTACTATGTTCAAGCTTCCTTTTACATAATTTTTTTGAAATGATTATAGGTATATATTGTTTTCGTATTGTTTTGGTGGTGGCAGTTCGTCTGTTGTATAGAGTTCGGGCCATATATGTATACAATTAAATTCCCTCGAATTTGTATGGGTTTTTGATTCTTTCATGATCGTATATATACACATCATTATAAAATCATAATATCTAATCTGTTATATTGAAGAATACTTTTCTTTTTTTTAATTTTATAGGTAAATCATTATTTATATAATTATAATTATCCTTTTCGCTTTTATAGAACTTTATTTAATCGATTAATTGATTAGGAGAATCAGGTAATATTGGATTGGTCAGGTGAAAATCGTGTAAGAGATATAATGATGTTTTAAGATTGAAAGTAGAATATTAAATAAAATCGATATTGCTATTAAATCACAAAACTTTATATAATAAAGTTTTTCATGTTTTCTTTATTACTAGAATTTTCTCTATTTCTTATTCCGAATTATTAATTATATTAATAAACGGAGATAATTCGAGTATTTGATTAGGAAAAGGATTGTTATATATCTTATATAATCAATCTGGAGGGAAAACAGGATGAATTTTCATTGTAATCGGGAATTCGAATTTAAAAGAGTTTCTAGATCGATTAATAATCTTAAATCTTTTTTGAATTAGGAAATTCAATTTCTTGGATGATTTTTGGGTAGAATAATTTTTTATATTGAATTATATATAATCTCCAATATCAAAATCGATTTTACATTGGTGAACATTTGTGGATTTCGATATTTTGGTTTAAATATATAATAGATCTTCTTTTGTTTACGCGAAAACTAATCTATTACATTCTATATATATGTAGGCATCATGTATATTTATATTGTTTGTTGGCTTATTAGCGTTTTCCTTTTATTCCTATGTATGTTTCGGTGTATGTCTATATAGGGTTTTGTAGGGTGTAAGCCTTTTTAAGGAGTTGTATAGAAGAGTAAATTATGTGTAATTCATTATAGATAGGAATTCTGATTAATTATTTTGATAATAATTAATAAATGGTTTTAATTATTGTTGAAGGTATTGATTATAAATTTCAATTTGATTATCAGTTTAGGGATAATGAATAATAAATAGTTTAAAATCGATTCTTAGGATTTGGCTGAATTCCTTTTAGAATTGTAATATAAATTAAGGACCGCGATTTGATATTATAATGTCAAAGAGATCATAATATTGATATATATAATAAAGATATAATTATACTTGAACTTAAATATCGATTGATTTGTAATAAAATATAAAGATAGTTTGTTTTATTAATCAATTAATAATAACTAAAATATTATTATATCTATATTTATTCTTATTAAAATTGTAATAATTTATAATGATATATTATTATATTTGATTAGGAATCGGAAATGAATATAATAAATTAGGGGTACAATTATATAAAATAGAATTATATTTATAAATATAACAATTATATATATATTTAATTATAATATTATATATTCTAGATTAATAATATTATTAAGATAATAAAAGATAGATTTTGTTTATATCAAAATGAATAATAGAAATAGAATTATAGGTTTTACAAATCAGATAAATTCGAAGATTATCGACATCAAGCATTACCAAACAGTCATTATAAAGCAAAAAATCATTTTGAAGTGATATATACTTGTAACCTTGGGTAACTTATATTCTGAATATTAACAAACTATCTATAGTTTTATTTGCTTCAATAATACAATTAACTAAATCAAATCGAAGAATGATTTTATTCAAATCGATACTAGTAATCACTGTTTTATCTAAATAGTATTTTCGTAAAACTTTTCTCATGATTTCGATATCAATTTGGTTATCTTTAATAAACTATTGAAAACGATTCTTCTTTTTGATATAATTCTAAAAATTCAATTTATTGATCCAATAAATTAAAGTATTAATAAAAGGGTTATCTTTTCTAGGATGATATATAATAATAAAATTATAATCAATTAAAACTTCTATCCAACAAATTTGTCGAGTATTGAAAGTTTTAGTAATTATGAAATATTTAAAGGCTTTATAATCGGTATAAATCTTGATTTTATATAATAAATCAACAAATTCTGTTTTCCAATGATTAAAAGATCAAATGATTAATAATATTTCTTTATCATAAATTTTGTAATTCAATTCAATAATAATCATAATCTTGAAGAAATAAACTATAGAAAACCAATTTTCATTATATTGTTATAATAATACATTAATAATTACTCTATCAGATATATCTATTTCGAGTATACAAAGGAATCGATGATTATAGTATTGTAAGAGCAAAACAGAGATAAGCTTTTTTTTCAAGATATTGAATATGTTTTGGTATACTTTATTGAATACAAATTTAATATTTGCTTTAATAAATTCGTTAAAAGGTTTTATTATTATATTATAATCTTTAATAAATCATCAATAAAAATTACAAAAATCAAGGAATGATTAAATCCCTTTCATTGTTATCGAAAAAATCTAATTCTCAATTACCTCAATTTTTTCAGGGTCCATTTCTATTTCTTTAATAAAAATAATAAAGCCTAAATATTTGGTATATATAATATTGAATTCGCATTTCTTGAGATCCGTTTATAAACTAGCAGCTTCTAATCATTCGAGAATTAGTTTAATATGAATTTGATGTTTTTCTTTGTTTTCGGAATAAATTAGAATATCATTAAGGTATATTGTATAGAAGATATTTAAATAATCGAATAGAATATTATTTATATAATACTAATAGATTATAGGATTATTCATTAATCCGAATGGTACAATCTTGTATTTGTATGATTTGTATCGGGTTCAGAAGGTAGTATATTCTTTCGAAGCAAAATCCATTCTTATATAATAAAAAGCTTGACGAATATCGAATTTGGTAAAGACCTTAGTATCGGAAAACCAAGAAAGTGTTTTATCGATTAAAGGGAGGGGATATTAATCTTTATGTATTAAGGAATTCAATAATCTGAAGTTTATATAAAACCTTAAACTATTATTGGGTTTCTTGACGAATAGGATGGGTGTAGTATAAGGGGTTTGATTGGATTCAATGAAACCTTTGCTGAGATTATTTATAATATATTTTTTAATGATTTCCAATTGTTTCAAAGATATTTTGTAAAATGGGCTATAATATAAAATTTATTCTTCTTTACTTTTCAATATGATTTTATAATTATAAGATTGGTTAAAAGGTAAGATATTTGATTTATATTTAAAAAAGACTTGATGATATTATTGATATTTAAATAATATTTTAAATTCTGAATCGATTTCAATTAATACTTGATCGAATTTCTTTTGAACTTTTGTATTCTTGAATTTGATTAAGGTAATCAATATTCTTTTTTCTATATATCGTTTGTTTCATTGAAAATCTATTATATCATTAAGTTCTTTTAGAGTAATGGTAAAAAGTTCAATTTGTTTATCTCTTTTGTATTCTAATTGGAATTTATTGGGTTTGAGTGTGTATAGATCGAGGATTTTGGGTGATATATGAGGGAGGTATTTGTAGATCTATAATAGTGATATAATTGATTGAAAAAAAAATAGATTGAATTTGAAAAGAATCGGAATCTTTTTTTTTTCAATAAAAATCTATATTATATTTATATTTAAAGATTTTTGTTATATATTATCAATTATAATTAATTTATTTAATTATAAATCTCTTTGATTCTAATATTTTTTGAGTTGGTTATTTCGTTGATCAATATTTTGTTAAATTAATCAATCGATTTTTTGTTTATAAAGGGATAATTGGGTAATGAGGAGATTATTCGAATAGAAGATGGTATAAGGTTTTTCTTTAGATTATTTAAGATATCTATTGAAGTAATCGAGTTTCGTTTAAGTTTTTGATAATTAAAGTTTATTTAAAATAATATTATAACTTTTTAATTCAGTAATAAGGAAAGGGATAAAAGATTATTTATAATTATCGATTATTAAATTAAGGAATGTGAAATAGATAATAATATGGTTTTATATATTATTATACTTTTTAATTTCAATTGAAGTTTTAAGCGATATAATTCTTGATTTAAATATAGGAAATAAATAAGTAAGGAGTATAGTATTAATAAAAACGAATTTATTTACTTCAAATCAATAAGTATTTTTGATCGATAAATGTAATCATTTTTCGAAAAATTGTAGGGGAGGATAAGTGTTTTTTCTTTTATAAATTTGATTAGATTAAGAAATCTTATATCCTATATAGTATTTAGAATAGAGATAGAGTCTAAATGTTTGGTTTTAAATATTTTTCTTTTTTTAAATAAGCATTCTATATGGTTTCAATTGTAGCTTTTAGATTGAAGTCTTTTTCGGTATTCCGATATTCTTCGAATTCTTCTGCTTTTTCTTGTACCATCTTGATCTTATTGAGGTTATCGATATGAGGTGTTGATGTATGTATTGTTCCAGGAGAGGGAAAGGGTAATGAGCGTTTGAAGTTCGAATAATTATTGGATATAGCGGGGCCGGTATATTTGGGAAGGGTATTCTGGAGTGGAAATGGTTTCGGGAATATGAAGATTCTAAAATTGGAATTGTTAGAGTTCTGAAAGGGTTGTAAAGGGTTTGTAATAGTTATTGATTTGTGAATAGTTATAAGGATTTCTTGATTAATATAATATTGGTTTTGTTTTTGTAATAAAATTTTATTTTGATTTATTTTAATAAGTATATTTGCGAATTCTTTTGTAATTTTGTAATCCTTAATAGATATTGTTATTATTTATGAAAGAAAATCGGAAATCTTTTATTTAAGATCCCTGAATAGAACTTTATTATTAGTAATCTTTATTTGAATAGTAAGTAATCTGAACTTTTTATATTATTTTAGGAAGTTATTATATCGAATTGTATTAGATATAATCTATATCTTGTATTGAGAATGAGTATCATCGATTTCAGTTGGGTTTTGATAGATTATTGCAAATTGTTCGATTAATTCGAATACTGTGAATCGAAGCATTTGTATATAAAGAGTATAACAATATATTTGTGCTTTCGATTCGATTTAATTGATTATATATATGCGGCGTTGTATTTCATTTTTAAGTGATGTAGTATATAGTTCGAGTTGTTTTATAATTAATAATTATTATAAATTAGTTTTAGATTCAATATTATTGTTAAGTTTAATAATAAGATTTATGGGTTTTGATATATATATATTTTATTGTAAATTGTGATTGGTGTAGAAATGCAATTTTGATTGGTTAGATTGGTTTCTTGAATAAAGGGACCCCTGATTATTAAATGGGTTATCACTTTTTGAAAAGGAAAAAGAATCCTTGGAAGATTCCAAATGATTAGATTGTTTGATCAAAGTTTTTTTTCTTTGATTTCGGGATTTTCGGGTTTGCTTGAATGAAGATCCTTAAATTTCGATTGAGGGAATAAGGGGAGTTCTAGATATTGTTATTGATTTGGATATCTGTATAGGTATTATTTGGGGTTTAGAAAGAGGTTGTATTATTGTAGAGTTCGTTATTATTATAGTTTTCAATTATCGATTCTTCTTTTTTAAATTTATAATTATTATATAGAGATTTTATAGTTGTAATGGTGATTCGGAAAAAGTAATTGAATTGTTGGGAGTATCGGTTTTATATATTGGAATTTTCTTTTTATCAATTTTTTTTTTTTTAATGATAATATTATTCAATCCTGTATTTATATTTTCTTCGAAGGGTTGTTGAAATAATTGAGGAGAAGGAAAGGGTTCTTTAGTATATATTTTCGAAGGTTTGGAGTGTATAGGAGGAGGAGTTCGTTGTATTATGAAAGTAATGGTATATTTCTAAAGGGGTTTATCTTTATCGATTAGGTCGGAATAGATCTTCTTTTTTTAGGTGTAATGTTTGTAAAAGTTTATTTAAGAAGGTATTATTAAAGTGAAGTATTATTTGGGAAGCCATTAAATGACTGGATGCTTGTAAATAAATTGTAAATAATATAATATATAAAAGTTATAGTAAAGTTGAATAAATAGGATCAATTATATTCTTTAGAATCTATAATTGAAGAATTATGACTTATAAGGAGCGATTAAATATTTATTTATGGGCTGTAGGGTTATGCGTAAGCGTTATTAGGGTTATCATTTTACCATATTAAATCGTATGATTCGTAATGTATGCGCACAGATGATCAGTTCATAAATTGATATGGGAGATAAGAGGTATCACGTGGTTAGCCTCCTGTGGCTCACGATTCGTGACAAATACAGTATAAGGGGTTTGATTGAATTCAATGAAATCTTTGTTGAGATTATTTATAATATATTCTTTAACGATTTCCAATTGTTTCAGGGATATTTTATAAAATGGGTTGTAATGTAAGATTTATTCTTCTTTATTTTCCAATATGATTTTATAATTATAAGATTGGTTAAAAGGCAAAATGTTTGATTTATATTTGGAAAAGATTTGATAATATTATCGATATTCAAATAGTATTTTAGGTTCTAAATCGATTTCGATTAATATTCGATTAAGTTTCTTTCAAACTTTTGTATTCTTGAATTTGGTTAGGGCAATCAATATTCTTTCTTTTGTATATCATTCGTTTTATTAAGAGTTTATTATATCATCAAATTCTTTTAGAGTAATAATAAAAAGTTTAGTTTATTCATCTCTTTTATATTCTAATTGGAATTTATCGGGTTTGAATATATATAGATCAAGGATTTCGGATAATATATAGGGGAGGCATTTATAGATTTGTAATGGTAATATAATTGATTGAAAAGAAAATGAATTGAATTTGAAAGGAATCAGGATTTCTTTCTTTTCAATAAAAATTTGTATTGTATTTATATTTGAAGATTCTTATTATATATCATCAATTACAATTGATCTATTTAATTATAAATCTTTTCGATTCTAATATTCTTTGAATTGATTATTTCATCGATCAGTATTTTGTTGAATTAATCAATCGATCTTTTATTTGTAAAAAGATAATTAAATAACAAGGAGATTATTCGAATAAGAAATAATATAAAGTCTCTCTTTAGATTATTCAAAATATCAATTAAAGCAATCAAATTTTGTTCGAGTTTCTGATAATCAAAATCTATTTAAAATAATATTATAACTCTTTAATTCAATAATAAAAAAAGGGATAAAAAATTGTTCACAATTATCGATTATTAGATTAAAAAATGTAAAATAAATAATAATATAGTTTTATATATTATTATACTTTTTAATTTCAATTAAAACTTCAAACAATATAATTCTTGATTTAAATATAGAAAATAAACAAATAAGGAATATAATATTAATAAAAACAAATTCATTTACTTTAAAATCAATAAATACTCTTAATCGATAAATATAATCATTTTTCGAAAGATTACAAAAAAGGATGAATATTTCTTCTTTTATAAACTTAATTAGATCAAAAAATCTTATATCCCGTATAATATTTAAAATAGAAACAGAATCTAAACATTTAATTTTAAACACTTTTTTTCTTCTAAACAGGCATTCTGTATAACTTCAATTATAACTTCTAGATTGAAGTCTTTTTCGGCATTCCGATATTCTTCGAATTCTTTTGTTTTTTTTTGTACCATCTCGATCTTATTGAGGTTATCGATACAAGGTATCGATATATATACTATTTCAAGAGAGGAAGAGAGCAATAAACGTTTAAAGTTCGAATAGTTATTGGATATAGTGGAACCAGTGTATCCGGGAAGGGCATTCCGGGGTGGAAATAGTTTCGGGAATATAGAGGTTCCAAAATTGAAGCTATTAGAGCTCCGAAAGGGTTACAAGAGGTTCGTAATAATTATTGATTTACAAATAATTATAAAGGCTTTTCGATTAATATAATATTGATTTCGTTTTTATAATAAAATTTCGTTTTGATTTATTTTAATAAATATATTTACAAATTCTTTTGTAATTTTGTAATCCTTGATAAATATTGTTATCATTTATAAAAAAAAATTAGAAATCTTTTATTCGAGATTCTTGAATAGAATCTTATTGTTGATAATCTTTGTTTAAATAGTAAATAATCTAAACTTCTTATATTATTCTAGGAAATTGTTATATCGAGTTGTATTAGATATGATTCATATTTTGTATTGAGAGTGAATATCATCGATTTCGGCTGGGTTCTGATAGATCGCTACAAGCTATTCGATCAATTCGAGTATTGTGAATTGGGGTATTTGTATATAAAGAATATAATAATATATTTATACTTCTGATTCGGTTTGGTCGATTATGTATGTATAATATTGTGTTTCACTTTTAAGTGATGTAGTATATAATTCGAATTGTTCTATAATCAATAATTGCTATAAACTAATTTTAGATTTAATATTATCGTTAAGTTTAATAATAAGATTTATGGGTTTTGGTGTATATACATTTTGCTATAAGTTGTGATTGATGTAGGAATGCGATTTTGATTAATTAGATCGGTTTCTTGAGTAAAGAGACCCTTGATTATTAGATGAATTGTTATTTTCTGAAAAGAAAGGAGAATCCTTGAAGGGTTTTGGATGATCAAATCATTTAATCAAAGTTTTCTTTCTTTGATTTCGGGATCTTCGGATTTGTTTAAATAAAGATCTTTGGGTTTCGATTAAAAGAATAAAAGGAATCCTAAATACTATTATTGATCTGGATATTTATATAAATATTATTTGAAGTTTAAAAAAAGATTGTATTATTACAGAATTCGTTATTATTATAACTTTCAATTATCGATTCTTCTTTTTCAAATTTATAATCATTATATAGAGATTTTATAATTGTAATAATAATTCGGAAGGAATAATTGAATTATTAGGAATATTAGTTTTATATATTGGAATCTTTTTTTTATCAATTTTCTTTCTTCCAATAATAATATTATTCAATTCTGTATTCATATTTTCTTCGAAGGATTGTTGAAATAATTGAGGAGAAGGAGAGGGTTCTTTAGAATATACTTTCGAAGGTTCGGAGTATATAAGAGAAGGAATTCATTGTATTGTGAAAGTGATGATATACTTTTAAAGGTATTTATATCTTTGTCGATTAGATTGGAATAAATCTTCTTTTTTTGAATGTAATATTTATAAAAGTTTATCTAAGAAGGTATTATTAAAGTAAGGTATTATTTAGGAGGCCATTAGATGGTCGAACGCTTGTAAATGAGTTGTAGATAATGTAATATATAAGAACTGTAATAGAGTTAAATAAATAGGGTCAATTATATTCTTTAGAATCTATAATTGAAGAATTATGGTTTGTAAAGAGCAATTAGATATATATACATAAATACCCATTTGTGGGCTACAGGGTTGTATATATGCATTATTAGGGTTATCATTTTACTATACTAAATCGTATGATTCATAACGCATACATACGGATGATCAGCTCATAAATTGATATGGGAGATAAGAGATATCATGTGGTTAGCCTCCTGTGGTTCACGATTCGTGACATTAATAATATAGAGTAGTATTATAATATTGTATTATATACAATTAAGATTAATAAATAATTTTTTGAATATAGATTTTTAACTTTTAATTCTAAGGATATAATCTTCCTATATATCTCTTTCGAATTCTTTTATATATCAATATCTCATTCTTATTTATTGATTTAAATAAAGATTTATCATTCAAATCAATTTGATTAATATTATAAAGATTCTTTATTTGAATACTCCTAACATTCAATTAATTAGATTTCCTTATTTGAATACTCTTTAATTCAATAATTTCATATACACTAATGAATTCGTAGAATTCGAATTCGTATTTGTATATCGAATAATTAGATTATATAGATCGATTTGATTATTTGAATTAATTTAATCGATTTGATCAATTTGGTCAATTTAAATCGATCAAATTGATCAAATTGATCTAAATAGTTTAATTGATTATATTGATTGCATTGATTTTATTATTCGGAATGAATATAATATATATATATTGTTGTCGGAATATGAATCTTGTGCATGGTAAGGATGGTAAGGATGGTAAGAATGATAAGAATGGTAAGGATTATATGCTCACTAATATTCGTACTAGTGCTTCGGTATGTATTATTATATAACTTCTTATTTTCTATAGATTCTAATTTTTCAAATAAATCAAAATATATTAATCAAAAGAGTTTAATATATTTGTTGATAAGCTTTATTTCTCTATATATAATTATTCTGATATTGATCAGTTTTGTTTTTTATAATAATATTATAAATTAGATATTAGGAATTAATATAAAGAGATATAAATTTTAAATCTATTTGATTTTGTTTTTGTAATTGAATAAAGGTATTTCGTTGTAAAACAAAGCATTTTAATATTAAAAAATAAACTTCTAATTATTAAACAATCTAAAAGAATCGAAAAATCAAGAATAAAAGTTATCTAATAATGAATTTGAAATTCATTTCTAAATGAGGCCATTATAGGATTAGAATTGAGATTATGTGATCACAATAGTACACAGACTATATTTAAGGATAACCTCAATTTTACTTTTATTAGAATTATAGATCCTTAATTCAATCTATATAGTCAACAATACTACTACTTCCTGCACCAAAAGTTAACAATAAAGATATATATAGATATAGATTAGATTAATAACAAATATAATCGGAAAAGTGTTTCAAAAAGAGTTGTGATATTTTATAAAGATCCTATATTATAGGTTAACAAAAAACAAATATCTATGATTACCTTTAATATAGAATCAGAATATATTGCAATAATAATATTCATCAAACAAAAAAGATGAATTGTATAAATATTTAAAGATCTATTCAGATCAAATTATATTAGAAAGAATAAAGATATGGTTCAAATGTTTAGTAATAATCAAGGTGTTTTAGTTTTAATCAAGAATTTATATTTGTATAAACGATTTAAATATATAGATATCAGTTATTATTTTATTAAGGATTTAATAGAAAAGAAGAAAATCGCTATTAATTATATCAATATATATAATATAATTGCCGACGGAATGACGAAGTCTTGTGTAAGGATTGCTTTCGAAAGGTTCAAGAAAATGTTAGGATTAGTAGTTTAGGAGGATCGAATAGAATATCCTCAATAAGGGAATATTGGAAATGAGGTTATTATAAGATTAGAATTGAAATCATATGATTATAATAATATACAGATCATATTTAGGGATAATCTCAATTCTATTCCTATTAGAAATATAGATCCTTAGTTCAATCTATATAGTCAATAATACTATTATTTCCTGCATCAAAAGTTAACATATAGTATTATTTTTTGGATTTTAGTTATTAAATCAAATGAAGAAATTCGAATTTGTTAAAATTATTATGAATCAAATAATATTATTATTAAGAATTGATATTTGTTATTAATAGTTAAGAAGATTTTGAATATTTTTTGTAATATAAAAGTATGTTTCAAATTGGATATCATTATAATCTTTAATAAGTTTTGTATTGTGAAAAGTAACGAATAGAAAATTGTTTTTATTATTCGATTTGAGTTATTTGAATTCTTGGTTATGCTTTTTGGTTTTTGTAAAATCTTTATTTTTTTTAATATTATATTAATTATATATTATTTGACGAATTTAATAAATATTGTATTTTATATTTTGATAATGCATTAATATATTTTGTAAACAAAAACTAATATTGAACGTATATTTGTAAGATAATTCAGAAATTATAAAATATTGATTTGTAAATAAATATTAATAATTTTAAATTTAAAATAATTGTAATAAAGTATTTAGATTTAATAATTATAATTGATAGTATAGGGGTAGGTTAAAATAAAATAAAAGTTATCATTTTTTAAGTATAATTATTATCAATCAAAGATTTATAGTGATTTTTTGGCTTTACGAATTTTTATCGATTATTTATAAAGAACTTTTCTAAGATTTGTTATTCGTTGAATAAATTATTGTAAAAAGATATTATATAATAATAAAAAAAAGAGATATATAATTGTTTTCGAAAAGTTTAAAGAAGTTTTTATAATTATTTTAGTTTTAATATATTTTGATTACAATAAAAAACCCATTTTGGAAATAAACATTTCGGTTTGGATCCCGGAAGGGGCCCCCCCCCCAGCACAATGATAATAATATTTTATATTTAGTGGTATATTTCTTTTCAAAGTATTCAGTAGTTGAATATAATTACCAAATCTATAATAAGGAATTGTTGATTATAATTAAATCAATAAAAGAATAATAATCAAAATTATAAGAATTGTAATAAAAATTCAAAATCCTTATAAATCATAAAAATCTAAAATATTTTATAATAATAAAGACTTTAAATTAATAACAAATAAAATAATTAGAATTTTTATTTCAATATAATTTCCGAATTGTTTATTGATTAGAATTTAAAATAATCTATTTTGATATATTGAATTGTTACTATAAAGATTGATCAAATATATTCAATTCTAATAACGAATAATTAAAGAATAGAAAATATATTATTTTGTTTATTAATAAATTCAATATAGATTTATAGAAAGAATTTATAAGCGAAATTTTATTAGTAATAATTAATTGAATAATATTATTGAAAGATAAATTTATCGATAAGTTTATTGATATTATATATTTCAGATTTAATATAGCAAAATAATTGATTTTAGTAATCGAAGATCTGTTTATAATTAAATAATCGAAGAAGTTTCGGAAAGGTTTATATATAATTATATAAGATTATAAAATTTATAATTATAGGATTTATTATTAAAAGAAATTATAAATATTATTCGATAATAAATTAGAAGTATAGATTATATATAGAATATATTTATCGGAATCAATTGATTATTTAGAATATATAAAAATTATTGATCTTATCTTTCGAAATTATTGATAATTATAAATATATTAAGAAATAAATATTTATATTCAAATTTATAAACTTTGTATATATACAAAATCATCAAAATCTTTTTTTTAAAAAATTCCTGAAATTGTCATTTATTTTATTTAAAGTTTGATTAAATATCTTGATCGATTATATTATATTATTATCAAATTATAAATATTACAATTCTATATATGAATATATATTAATAATTGTTTATAGATTAATTAAAATAAAGTATTTTATAAATATAAATTATTAATAATAAAAGAATTAGTTAATATTTTTATTAATTGTATATATATTTTATATAATCTATCGAATAATATCATTTCAAATCGAAGAGTATAATTCGTTTCGGGATTTTGAATATAATTTTCTAAATGATTAGAAATCGTTTTTAAATATTTTTCAACTTTTTATTTACAAATTAATAAATAAATAAAATATATGAATTCGATTTTGAAATGATATCTATATATATTTATCAACTTTTATCAAAACAATTAAATAAAATAATTATTCTTTATTGAATTTGCTTTTAATAATTTTAATTTCGAAAATAATAAAATGTTTTCTATTCTTTATAAATTACAGATTTAATTTATATATTGATATAGAATCTAGTAAATTTTATTTATTAAAGATAATTCTAATATAGAAATATGAATTCTTCAAAGAAAATAAAACGATTGATAAAATAAAACAAATTCTAAATCAATTTTGAATTTTAATAAAACAATCGATTTCGATTTATAAAGAATATATAAATAGAAACAGATCAAATTTGTCACGAATCGTGATGCCCCTTATCTCCCATGTCAATAAATGAGCTGATCGTCCGTGCACATGCGTTACGAATCATACGATTTAGTATGGTAGAATGGTGACCCTAATAAAGCATGCGCACAGCCCCGCAGCTCACGAATGGGTATTTGTGTATATATATCTAGTCGCTCCTTACGAGCCATAGTTCTTCAGTTGTAGATTCTAAGGAACATAATTGACCCTGTTTATTCAGCTCTACTACGGCTCTTGTGCGTCACAAAATTCGTTATATTATATAAAGAATAAGAAGTTTTTATTAATATCAAAAGTATAAAAACATTTTATAAAATAAAAAATTAGATAATAAATAGATCGATTTATATAAGATATTAAAAATCTACTCCCAATCCCGTTTGATTAAATTATTAAAAATCATTCGAATCTTTTTAATATTTCATTATTTGCTTTTAATATTAATATATTTGATATTTTGTTTTCTTAAATAATCAATAATCAATAAATCGAAATCGAAATCGAAAATTATAAAAAAAAAATATTTGAAAAAAAATTGAAAAGAAAAAACCAATCCAGAAATAAATCTTCGAAAGTATGTTCGACAATTATAACAAAAACGATTACTATTATTAAATAAAATAAAAATATTATATCTTTAATTAATAATTGATAATCGATTTAAAAAGAAACAAAAAAATACTGATTGAATATTATCAATTGTATTTTAAAAATCGAGATCATTATTATAGATTTTAAATCATTCAAATATAGTATTATTGTTATCAATATTAATTATTATATTTATAATATTGAAATAATCAATGAAATAAAAGAAAAATACAATTTGTATAAATAAAAAGATACATTATAGATTTTAAAATAATCTTAAAATCTGAATAATAATTTTATTGTATTGGATATATATATTTAAACCCTTCGAAGTTTTATTAATAGATTTTATTGTGATTTTATTGATTGTTTAAAACAAATCTAGTTTCGAAAAAAGAAATATTATTAAAAATTTACCATTTGTTTTTAATTAGTTTATATAGACATCTTGAATATTCATTCCCTATATAGTCGGTGCTCTTCTTAGCATTTTCTTTCCTCCTTCGTAGAATATCATCGTATTACCTAAGGCCCCCTTCCCATGCCGTGATAAGTATATGAATTAAGATTTGCTATTATATAATGAGATTTGAAATATATCGTTTTAGTACTACACGGGTTAGATTATCAATATTCTACTGATATTTTGTTTCCATAGGATTCGCAAATCTCAAAAATTATTCGTTATTCTTCTTCGTGGATATTGCCTTCTCCTTATTCCTACTATGATTATTACCTGATGGTATGCTACAGTCCACTTTCTAGACGCTTCCGGCAGTTATAAATTATAACAGAGAAATTATCGTGATGAAGTCAAGGAGCTTCCACTGTGTGTAAAAGTTCATTATATTGATGTATCTACTTTTGGATTAAATCATCACTACTTGTGAGTAATGAACGGTACGAACAGGAATTATTTCTTAGCCAAACTGGGGAAATCTGACGCTCACCATCGTTCAGGTCTTTTATTGGGAAAGATCTTGGGAAAGGGTTGATCCTCCCATCCCCCGTTCTTTCATGCACCGCTCCGTTGGTAATTTGTGCTTTTGACACGTTGTGCCGTTGAGATTCCCGGGACGGACCACTTTTATATCTTCGCGATCCCATGTCAGGGTTCACTCTCCCATTCTTTAAGTTCCCCACAACTTATGAGTCGAGTTTAATTCATCAAAGATTTCATGGCATGATGTGGCTCTTTCCGAGTCCTTTTTACTCGAGTCGAAAGTGAGTGCCCAATTGAGACAATCTTGCATGATCTGAGGCAATCATATTTGATGGCCTAGATCTAACAATTTGTAGTTAATGATAGCAAATATCCCATTGCCCCTTCAATTAGTTCTTTTTTTTTATAAAAAAAAAGAAGAAAAAAAGGAAAAAAGCAATAATGAGAGGTTTGTCTCAAGTTCATCTCATCTTCTCCTTTTACATCGGCAAAATTAGCTCAGATACCACAATCAGGTACTAAGATACAATTCTCCGAAGATAGGGGTGATTAAGGAGATGTCTTTTCTTGACTTTTCCGATATCACTTCGTATTATAGTATAACGGTAGTTCCACGAACCACAGAAGCGTCTAATAAACTTTCGTGTTTTTCAGCTACTTGTGAATAGCGGTGCGAGAGCAAAGACTATCAAGACCAGATCTCAGAAATCCTATTTTCTGTAAAAGTTCTACGGATCTCCAAAATGTAAGGTAACTCAATCTCCTCGTCCGTCTCATTCTGAGATGAGTGCTAGGTCCACTGAACGCGACCACTTGGGTTACCTCAACGCTCAACGGGTCCCCATCGGGTGGCTTAGCTTCGCTTTATCTCACAAAAATATGCATCGAGACCCATCCATCGACGTCATTCAGCCATATTCAAGCAGTTGATACACTTTCATAATGATTCTCTCTGCTCTTGAGTCGGAGAGAAGAAAGATAACGAAAGAAGCTTTCCTCTAGAATTTCAAAGATCTGCGTATAGTTACCATGTCTGGCGAAAATAGCGGACCCCTCATTCCGATCTCACTGAAACAAGTACGGTATCATCAATTAAGGATGATTATCTGTGCCCTATCCCCATATAATATCGAAGAATACCCGCAGGCTGTCAAATAATAAATCGTCGGGGATCATATTTGGCAGTGCCGGGAGTGCGCAAAGCACATACAGATGCGGAAAAAAAGGGTCTTTTTGCCGGTTCCTGACGAACGTCTGGTCAGGTCATCTTTTCGGATGAACTGCAAGGCTGGTTCACCATTGTTTTCTCTCATGAATCACTCGATCACTAGTTGACTTTCATTACTACATGCGAATCTGCCGAAATGGTGACAGAAGCTCCGGAGAAGCAAAATGAGATCCTCATCACCACATTGATCTTCTTCATAATTGCGTGCGTGGCGGTCGCATTACGATGTTATGTTCGAACAAAGTTGTTGAAAGCATTTGGTCTCGATGATGCACTTGCAGTTTGCTCTTTGGTAGAATCAATCTCACATGGCATTAGACGGAAGGCGTATACTGATATTTCTAGCTTTTCCTTTGCGTCGGGGTCGTTTTGACCTTCTTAGGAATTAACTCGGGCTTTGGACAACACACCGATAATTTGACACTAGAGGAGTTCTCGCGCGGATTGAGAGTATGCTACTCCTTATGAAACCATATTTATAAACAATTCTTCTGACATCTTCATCTAGTACTGGTGCCTCTCAGAAATCCTATACCCCCCTACGATAGCTCTCATCAAGTCATCCATCGCTTTTTACCTCATCCGCATCGCCGTTAACCCTGTTCATACCTACACCATTTACATCTCCATGTCACTCTTTCTCGCGTACACCGTAAGCTTTTTCGCCTTCTTATTACTTCAATGCAGGCCAATTTCATTTTACTGGAGGAAATTTGAAGGAGCAACCGATGGGCAATGTCTAGATCGTTCCACGATAGCAACTGTGGCATATGGTCATGCGGCATTAAGCGTCTTGACGGATCTAACGCTGGGGATAATTCCTGCCTTCATTGTGGCAGATCTCCAAATCACGGCAAGGACGAAAACTGCGGTTGCAATGACCCTAGCATTGGGTTCCATGTAAGTGATTCTGTTCATTGATCCAATCGTCACAGGTTGTATTAAAAATACTGACGGATTATCAGTGCAAGCGTATGTACTCTCACGAGGATCGTTTATATCAAAAGTCTTATGACTGCCAATGATTACCTCTACACAATAGCGTATGTTGCTTCAGCGCTTCCCATTTTCGCACCCATAAATCCACATATTAATCTCACATCAGTAATGTTATTATTCTATCAATTGTCGAAATAGCGGTCGGACTTATAGCATCCTGTTTAGCGACACTCAAACCGCTCATCCGCTCATTCCTTGACTGGTCCGAAAAATCAATGCCATCGTCTGGCGCTTTTCACAACCGTATGATTGACGGAATAAGCGGGCGACGAACGAGAATAGATGATACAGACCTAAATCTGAGGCCCGATCTTAAGATTGTCGGATTCACGACGACGATAATATCGAGTAATGGACGAGATTCACCGCCCGTGCATGCGAGCATCAACCAGACAATCGATGTCAAAAGCGAATCGTGGCATAGTACGAGTCCGTGTGAAAGTCCAGGCTCTCGTGGGCGCCTGGGAAGTGTAAATGGGACCATGGAAGCAGCAGAGCCGGCTTATCACATAAAATAAAGGTTATTCGACGTTGATGATACCAGTTGCGATATAATGTATTTATTTAATGGGAGTTACGGTTTTTAAGTACTGATGTGAGGAGAGTTCTGCCCTTCGGGCTCGTCGTTCATTTCTTGGCCACACAGTTGAGCATATCCGTAACAAATTCGGCAGCGCATTGTGCGTCGTAGAATCAATCTTGGGAAGGCATTTTGGTATCGTTCGGGACATTCGGGTTGTGCTTGCACTCATCATATCAAGTTGGTTGATGAAAGATGCATCTGGGCGTTTCTTGCACGGGATCTATGTCTTCTTAATCTCCTTTGGTTTGAGGAGCGCGTTATTGTAGATAGCAGGGTTGGGCATTCTGGATCGTTCTGGATAGAAATCAAAACGGGGCTCCTCTGCTCTATTTCTACGGAACAGGGTAAATATTTTATGACATATCGATTGTTACAAAATACATCCACGGGACTCACCATGCGAGGTTACGCGAGGCTCAACTATATATTGTGATTAGAATGGAAAGATTCGATATACTATATGATTTAAATACATAATTTATAAAATATGTGTTTATCTATCCACCCAATAACCCTGATTCCCTGTCACAGCAGTGAATAACCTTAATTTTGAATAACCACAAAGGACGATCGCGCGTTATATGTATATCCATGGATTTTACTGGGTTACCACTTTGCAGAATCCCACATGGTAGAGTATGGCTGACCATGCCCGATAGTGAGAGCGTGAACGAGCATCGCAGTGGAAAGCAATGACAAAATGAATCTTCCACAAAATTTGCAAGATCCAAAAATCTGACAAAATCAGCCGGCAGTCGGAGCTATTGGCTTTCTTTGACCCAACCAATCAATAATTCGCTCATCTACTCCATCTACCTAGGTAACGAAGCTTGACACACCAAGGAACATAAGACGCCAATAATCATGAATCGACGAGAGGTTGGAACGTCAACAGACACTGCTTTGATTCCTTCAGATGAGAAGAGTTAATCTTTAAATACCTTTATCTTGTCCTAACTCTTAAATCTGTGCCTTTACCTTTACGATCCCTATCAGGTTCGAATGTCTTAAAATAGATGGACACTCAACCTGCACTCAAAATAGTACACCCAAGTCTCGCTCCATGATTACCTTCAGGCTTTCATTGATTCATCCTTAACTCATACTAAAATTACACCTCATTTGACTATATACCGCCCCCGAAATCCACCCACTAGCAACGCCCACTCCAAACTGCTTCCCACACCTACTCTCAACGCTCCACTGTTTAACTTCCTGGCCCTGGCGCTCGCACGAACTATATCATTCCCCTCGGTGTCCTCGCTGCTCTCATTTGTCCCAAGACATCGACAACTTTCCTGCTCAAGGCAGGAATTAACATAAAAAAGCATCAACGCTGCACAAACAAAACTAATCAATACAACTATCGGATCACCAACATCTCCTGCTCGTTCATCTCCACCTCGATTTGCCCCGGTTCCGCCAAGCCCAGTCGTCGAAGTCGTGCTAATTATTGACTCGCTTGTTATAACCGAGGCTGTCTTCACAATTGAATGCGTATTCTGAGTCGAAGAACGAGTCACAATGGTTGAAAGTACTGAAATCTCAATACTGGGTGGATTTGCTGGTGATGGAGGAATCGTTGTAGTTGAGGGTGCTGTATTCACCTCAGGCGAAGTTATCGGATTCGGTATGACCGTGGCAGAAAGATCCCCTCCTATCGTCAAAACATCCCCGACACTTTCACAAATACCATCAAATATGTTTACTGACGATACCAATCCCGCAAAAGCACTTGCACTTTGCGCATATTGCGAGCAAGTCTCAACCGCGTTATCAAAAGACTTTGGAACCCAGGACGTGATACTTGTATAACATAGGCACGAAGCTTGCTGCGTCGGACCTAAAGCAATGAAACCTGGAATAAGGCCGACGCAGAACTGTATTAGAGAAAAAGCGTTATAGCAAGCTGGGATCGCGCTGATGGGAATTGCTGGAACAAAAGACTTCAAAATAGTATTAGCAGGAGCAGTACTAGATCCGGCTGTCCTAATGTTCCCGATATTTCCACAAAAACCTTCCAAATTCACGAATGCTGGGTAAGCGTCCGGTACAGCAGTGCTTGCGAAATTGGCACATGTCTGGACTGCTTTGTCGAAGACTGTTGGAATCCATGTGGACGAAGAGTAACATAGACATGGTGCTTGTGCGGATGGAAGGAGGGAGGTAAAGCCGGGGATGATTGATTCGCAGGCAAAAAGCGCAGAACTGACTAAAGCGCACCCGGAATTTTGCTGAAGGACTGCTGCTGGTGCGCTTGTCGCGGGATCATCGCGACGTCGTACGCAGTTGACTCGGTGGAGATTAAGAAGCAGATAAGGAAAGAGGATTGGCTTGAGCTTCATCGAATAGAGGCTCTGTGGTTGAAGGTTGATTATTCGGTGTCGCAGAATGACGGGATACAATGCAACGCGCTATCAAAAGATCTGGAAGCAAAAACAAAATCGGGGAAAGGTGGAACATCCGATCCTCTCTGAAAGTAATTGCGATTATAACTGAGTAGGAGTGAACGGCTGCGGGAGGATCAATATGACACTGTGCGGTTGTTTGTCCAGGAACAATTAATTATTTAATGAGGTGAGACCACCTAAATTGTCCAAAGAGAAGACTGAATTCTTTGGAAAGACATCTTTCTGGGGGCGAAACTGGGACAAACTCCAAGGGCACCTCCTTCCTTGCAGGAAATGATATTATTGTTGTAGATCGTTGCGCAAAGAAGTCGCAATCTGGGAATATTCATTTGGCATATGGGAGCTCTTTCCACATTGGCCCGTTACTTACATGCATGTTGGGACTGAGCCGACCGTACTAAATCACGAGTATCTTTAACTCGCCAGTAGTAGAATAATATTCATATTTATATGATCTCATGATATCCCTAACAATCAATATTCATTCATAGCAGTCATCTTTCTCCTCGTCCCACGCACCTCCAAAAGAACATGAATATGTACATACACAATACCTTGACCCATAATGCCAACCCAGGCCAACCTTGGGACTTTCCAAGTCTCCAGTTCACCACCTTGATACGACGCCGAGTCCATGCCATAAAATCGAACTTGCGCCTAAAATTAGAGACCTTTTCCTACTGGAATGGGATGCTCATCTATCATCCCTCCCTCACATCCATTGTTCAAATGACTACTTTCCCTGCGACACTCGTCAGACAATCGACCTTCCTCATCACTCAGTCCTATAGAACTTTCTGTACAGCAAATGCAAAAATAGATTAACATTCAATCTCATCGCACCCTCAAACATATCCATGTACTGATGATTTGCAAATTGTGCGGCCAGTAAGGAGTCCATAGGAACTTGAGCCATAGCACCAGTAATAACAATGCTTCCTTTGCTACCTTCAATGGAGAAAACACCAACTTGATCACATGAAATTGTAAGATTGATCTTATCCCATTCACGTTCGGGATACCCTTTCCAAGCGACCAACACGCCTTTGTCCGACAGAGTTCTAGCCGAGTATTTGAAAGAGCCGAACTTGTATGTGCGACCAGTGCGCTCCAGCTCCTTTTCGTGGTTGTATTGTTTGGAGAAAGGCATAAGGAAACGCTTTTTCCTGTTGAATCAAATCATTAGCATTACATCAATTACGTAGTTCGAAAAATCATACCCTTTTTTCTGTAAAGTCATCATAGCTTGTTCGATATAATTGTCGTAACTCTTTCTTTGAGACTCCAGCCACTCCGCTTTCTCGCCCAAATTTCCCAAGGTCATCTTAACACCTTCCAATTCTCTCTGTCTCTGAACACGACGTCTGCTCTTGGTGCGAATGTCAACGGCGATAGCATTTAGAATGTCCTGGTAGTAATTTTGTCTTGAGATTCTACCAAGCTGTTCGAGCCTCATGATGTTCTCTAGAGCCGTTCGCTTCAGTTCCCAATATGACATAGATTTGATGTCCGTTAAAGTATTGACGTCAGAGTATGCGCCACGAGTCTTGCTGTCTGCCGAGAATTCTTCTCGGAGTAAATCGTGCCACTTTTGGTCATCTTCTGGTGAGATCGGTCGTACCAGAATTTCCATGAGGTTTGGCCCAGATTGAACTCGGATAATGTACAGGATGCAGCGCTTGGTCTCCATAAAAAGTGCTTTTACTTCAGCCTCGGGATCATCCATGTCATGAAGTTTAGGGGTCAAGGTCATCTGAATTTCGGCTGAGGAGACACCTAACATCTCAGACTCATTGTTCTTTGCACTGCCAAGCTCTTGGATGATTTCTCGAAGCACATCATCGCGGTTTGGGCAGATTTGTGGAAGGTCGTCGCATATGAGATTATGAATTGCAAAAATATCGGCCATCTTTATGTAAAGAGTAGGTTTTGTACGAGCATAGAGATCATTGAACTCATCGATATCGAATGTGCTTTCCGCATCTGGGACCGAAATTATGTTGGAAAAGATATCGGTGATTCGCTCAATGGCATCAGTGACGTAGGCATTCAATGGCTGTAGGAACATATTCTCACCACCAAACAACCGTCCAGTAGAGATCTGGCCCAGGACTTTGGCAACCTCACCTAGATTACGCTTTTGCAGTGGAGTGAGCTGTCTTTCCACTACGCCCATGGACTCAGGAGTGGTCAACGCTGGATACAAGTAGAACCTGAAGAGCCAGTTACCAACAAGCTGTAATAGATTTCGTTGAGATTCGCGAGGAAATTGTTGGCAAAGACCCTCAAAGATTTGCTGACAGATGAAGCGAACACCGTAAGGCATTCTGTGGAGGAGACTCTCTAAGGCAAGCATGAAAAGATCCGAAATTTCTCTTAAGTCTCGTAGATGATCAATAAACATATCTCGGGTTTCTGGGTCTTTGATTGCCTGGTCTCGAGGAATTTCCAATGCTCTCTGACTTGGTCTACCAGTTCGGAGCTCTTCGTTGTTAATCGCTGAGCGGTAGATTTGCATTGGATCACTTTCAAGGTCGAGTGCGGGGTCCTCAATGATATTTTCCATGATAAGAGGGCCTAGCAAATCACGAAGGAACTTTCTATCACGAGGGGAACGAGTGTAGTTGGCGAGAAGTTTTGTCCAAAAGAAATTGCCGCGGAGGAAGTCTTGAAGCGAGGCGAAGTGCTCAATCTCTTCTCTAGCAGAACGAGCAATTAGTTTCAGCAAATAGTACTCTTCACGGCGTTTTTGCGCATATCCAAACAAACCCATCATCAAAGTCTCGATCCGTTTGCAGTCTTTCTCGGCAGTGCCCTGTTCACGGATTCTTTGGAAGAGCCTGGCAAGGTACTGAGGCTGAGTCTGTAAGTTAAAGAAGAGCTGCTGGTACAACTCGAGCTTCTTCCTCGAGTTTTTGTTGAGCGCTTTCAGATCAAATTGATTCCCTGATGCCATGGAGGTATTAACGAGAAGATTTCCTGAGTGTCCTCCAAAATTTCGCTGGTGCTTGACAACTTCATCCAGGGTAATTTTGTTTTTGACCAAAAGGGCAATTTTGATGTCCAACTGATCAATGTACTGCTCTGCCATCTCGTTTTGTCGAACTTGCTGTACGACGGTCTTCCGCATTCGCTCGAATTCAATCTCCTCATTGAAGTCAAAATCACTATCATTGAGGAGATGTACGAAGTTCTTGACCGTGTTGACTGGCGGGTTCTTGCCAGTTGTCAAGCTCTTGTAAGCCTCGCCTTGTAAGCGACCACGGACGAAACTTTGAATTTTGACGACCTTTTCCATATTTTCCTTGAAGAAACGCTGTTTCTCCAAAAATGCAGCTCGAACTAAAGAAGCTTTAGCTGCTGATTGTATCGCAACGATAGTGTCTTCTTCCGACTCCAATTCTCCCAGCACTCCCTCGATATCATTGCGAAGTAGCACAGCACGGGACAACGCTTGCAGTTGAATAATTTCTTCTTCGCTCGCCTGAAGATCATCCAAAATCATTTCAGTCTTCTGTCTTACCATGCCAGCTCTTACCATGGATTGAAGATCCGTAATTGCCGAAACTTCTGCAACAAGAGCGTCAAAATCATCCTCAACCGAGCGCCGAAGAAGCATGCCACGAAGTAAACTTTGGAGTTCTAGTATTGATGGTTCCTCTCCGTCCAAGCTAGACAAAGTCTCGGTGACCTCGCGGCGAACAGCCCCAGCACGAAGGAAGGCTTGAAGATTTGATATGCTTTCAGAGTGGCTTTTCAAAGCTTGTTGTGTGTCAGATACCTCATTCCTTAGCGTACCTGCCCTCGCAATTGCTTGGAGCTTTTCCCAGATGGGTGTGCATGCATGCAATGCCTCGTGTTGTCCAGAAATTTGGTTTCTTGTTAGCAAGGCCCTGGCAAACCCTTGAATCGCTGTGATCGAAAGTTCTTCGCGATAAAGGCCTTCTTGGTCTTCTGCGATGTTCTTTCTGAGAAGCATTCCTCTCATTGCAGCCTGCAAGTTTAATACTGGGGCTGAAACAGCTACGGATGATGTTTCTTTTTCTTGAGCGACCATCTTTTTTCTCACAAGCATGCCCCTCACTGCAGCTTGCAGGTCTGACACTGGGGCTGATACAGTGATGGATGATATCTCTTCTCCTTGCTCCATCATTTTCTTTCTCACAAGCATACCCCTCACTGCAGCTTGCAGGTTCAATACTGGGGTTGACACAGTGACAGATTCGGTTTCCTTCTGCTGAGCCACCAAGACCTTCCGAGCAAGAAAGCCACGAATGCTGGACTGGAAATCTTTGACAACAAATTCTGACTGCTGCAAAGCGGACCGCATCATGCCTACCTCGTCTCGGACTTGTTGTCCAACTTTCTTGGCCCTGAACAGGCTTTGGATTTTCTGCACATCTGCTTCATGACTTTTCCAGAAGGTCTCCTGACTCGATTGTCTTTTTCGAACCAGAAATCCACGTGCATGGCGTTGTAAGTTTACTGCAAATCTTTTCATATTCAAACGATACTCCACAACCTGCCGCGTAAAATCTCCGCGAATCATCGATTGAAGGTCGATGAGCCAGTCTTCGGTATCCCAAAGCACCTGCATTGTTCTTCCTAGGTGCATTCGCATGCAAGCTCCGCGTACTTGTGCCTGTAGTTCCACTATCATAGCCTCGTTTTCGCCAAGCTCTCGATCGATTCGCTCGTCCTCGGTTTCGACTGGTTCGGGTTCTGGCTCTGGTTCAGGGACTCCAAAATCCGCTCCCATGTTTCCAAAACTTGGCATGCTGACCCCTGCTTTATCCAAACCCTTTTGCATTTCCTCCAATTCATGATCTTCGAATTCCAGTTGTCCAACAAGATTTCCGATTCGGAAGTCCACGATACCTTTTCTGAACAATAGCCAACTCAGAGCGTGAATACAATATATGACTTTGGGAATGTTCTTCTTTTCGTACAAATCGATGAGCTCGAATCGAAAAAGCTCAGGAAGCTGAACCTCGTCGAGAAATCGGAAGAATTGAGCAATATTGTCCCAATGTCGAGCTTGTAGTTTAGGATTCCGGAATATCCGTATGCGCCGCTCTGGATACAATGCTTCCACTACCTCTGCCAATGTAACGCCGTCTCTCAAAGTTTGTTCTAGTTGCACAGTCGGGGGAATCTCTCGTTTCAGTATATCTTCAATCCACTCCTTAGCCTCTCCAATATGACAAAGATACTCATAAGCCTGTAGAAATTGCCGCTGCTTGTCCATCCAATTTCGTCCCTCCCAACCATATCCTCCCGTAGGTTTACTCAATGTACCATTTTTATTATTTGAAACAGCGCTACGCTGCAGTCTACGTCGTCCATGTAGTCCAACTACCTCTTGTTCTGGTGATGTAATGGTGAAATCATCAGGAGTTGCAGTCTGCGCAAATTTCGAGAGGGTTCGAAGTTGACTCGTAGATGATCGTTCGAAGCTTTGTAGCTCAGGTCGTGTGAGAGGTGTATGTAGATGTAGAGGTCCGTGCTTTGAGAGGGCTCCTCCTCCTCCAATACTGATTGAGTCAGAACGGCTCAGTAACATAGAATTGGGTCGAACTATAGGTGGACGGCGCGTCGGACTGCGTGTCGGACTTGTTGCTGGACTGATTGGCGATTGAACAGGAGACTCAAACAATGTCAATTTGGATACATCGATACTCTTCCCACGATTGTGTGGTTTAATGGAAGCCTTCTGCACGTCTACACTTTGAGTTCGAGAATGTGGTTGAAAGGTATTCCTGATCAAATCGACACTTTTCCCGCGATTGTGTTGAACTGGAGTTTTGTCTCGTTCTGGTGAAGTTGGACCTGGAGGTTGAAGAAGTGGTCGCAAAGATTTTCTAACATTCTTGTATGCGCTATCTGGACTCGATTCGATACTCCCCTTCCCACTACGATTTTCTGAAGAACTATACATTCCGGTAGCTTCACTCAATCCTTTCCTGTGACTTCCGTATCCACTCGACACCGTTGATGATAGTGTACTTGTGCGACTTAATTCATAGACGCTAGAGGAATTGGAATAAGCACTTGATGCGGTCGACGCGTTTGAAGGTGCCCTTTTTGTCGTATTGGGATTAGCAGTAGTGGTGGAATCAGATTGTGTTTGTTGTAATAAATGACGGTACGACATCACGGCAATGAGACGAAAAGTATTGATTGAAGGCGCACCAAAAGGGAAAGGAAAGGCAGGCGCAGAATGTTTTCCGAGTCACCGATCATTCACTAGATATTTTCAAGTGTATGTCGCATGCGGTATCCCAGATTCCCTCGCGGGGCTGCTGCGGGTAGGTTTTATTAAGGTGTAGGAAAAATGGTGGTGGTTGTAAAATGTCCTTGTGGTTATCCAATGCGATCGATTTTGGTGACGGTGAGGTAGGTCTTCTTTTCGTGTCCAAAGTTTATTGTTTACACCCTTCCCAACCAAAAGGCGTCCGGCGCGATGAAGAGAAGAGAGCAAAATGATGTCGACTTCTTTCCACCTATGAGTATTAAAAATCAAATGCCCAAAATGGTATATCGCAATCCGATTAAGTTCCTATATCTATTAAAGTAGAATTTGAAGGCTGAGGAATGCGGAAGTTTTTTTTTTTCCTTCAAGCCACCAGCATCCGATATCAAGATTATATTCAAACGTCAAGCTGGAAGGAGCTGGAAGGAAAAGTGGTACCGAAGTAATGGATGTCGAAGTGATGAATGTCATGTAATGCAACGGATGAGATAGTTCGAAAGGGAGGGTATGTATGGGTAATTGCAGGTGTTGTTTATGTTTATGTTTATGTTTATGTGTGGAGTGAAGGTTGGCGTAGTTGGGGTATATATGGTATCGTTATCGATGGATGATGGATGTGATGATTAAAGAGAGCCTTGGATTCTAAGGCACATAAATTCGGAGATATATTTTACGAACGAGGGATGAAGGAAGAAGGTACCTAGTAGGTACCGTATAGGTATGTGTGGTAGTACCGCAGTAGTGGAGATAGATACACTTTACATTTTACTTTTAACTCTTCATCTTGCCTGATTCATTACGGTAATAAAAATTACTTCTTGTCAAACACAGGGATATTTTTGTTTACATTTAGTTTAGTTAGATACCAAGCTAGGTCCGTTGCTCCAGCAATGCAAATGGGTGACAACACAGAGAAGTATATTATTTATTAACCCAATGGTAGGTAGGTAAGCATATCATAGAGTAAATCTATCATAGAGTAAATCTATCATAGAGTAAATCCCTAACTACCTAGTAGTTAGTAACCGCCGGTGCTAGTAAGTAGGTAGGGTAGTAAATTTTGAGCTCGGAGCCCATCTGTAAAAACATCCCCCCAAGCCTTGTGTGATATCTTCACGTGACTTATTCTTATCGATAAAGGCTAAAGCCATTATTGGTTTAGTTTATCAGACAATCAATCAGTAAATTTTACTCATTATACTCATAATAATTTTTCTCTCCTCTTTTTTCTCTTTCCTTTTTTTTTCTTGGGAGAAGGAAACTTCAACCCGTCGACTGTACATTTCATTCAAGAGTTATTGATAATTTTTTTTATCTTCGTACTTCAAAGGTTGACTATCTCTTTGTTATCTTCCTCATCTTCACTTTTTCTCATTTCTCAGACTTCTCTGCGTACATACATACTAGATCGCATCTCATTCCCCTCCTCATTTTCCCCGCACGTCTATCACATACTTCTTGCTACAAGATGTCTCCTCAAGCAAATGGAGAGTCTAAGCCAACTGCCTCGGATTTCTTGGCCCCAGCTAAGGATGTTCTGGATGCCACCAAGGCTCTTGAGATCCTTAAGGAGTATGAATCTCGTGATGGTCTCAGCATCAATGACTTGATCGATTCCAAGAAACATGGAGGTTTAACCTACAATGATTTCTTGGTTCTTCCAGGTTATATCGGATTTGCTGCCTCTGAAGTCGTTCTCGATTCTCCAGTTACCAAACGCATTACCCTCAAGACCCCTTTCGTTTCTTCTCCTATGGACACGGTCACCGAGCATGATATGGCCATTCACATGGCTTTACAAGGTGGTCTTGGTGTTATTCACCACAATTGCTCTGCTGATGAGCAAGCCGAGATGGTTCAAAAGGTCAAGAGATACGAAAACGGCTTCATCCTCGATCCAGTCGTACTTAGCCCACAGGCCACTGTTGCTGAAGTAAAAGCTCTCAAGGAGAAGTGGGGTTTTGGAGGATACCCAGTCACAGGTTCGTACTTCCTCTTCCTCTTTTTCCCGCCTTTTGCACCTTTACATGATTATTAAAACAAAATTCAAATAACTTTCGTTCATCCGTATTGACCGCAAGGTCGTGGGGAGGCAATTATTCTTTATGACTTTTGGTGTTCTATATTTAATATTCACAAACATAATTTATCAGTCAGCCGCTAACATGTCTGCGAAACAGAAACTGGAAAGTTGGGCTCCAAACTCGTCGGTATCGTTACAAACAGAGATATTCAATTCGAAGATGATGATAGCGCCACCGTCGCAAGTGTCATGGTTACCGACTTGGTCACTGCTTCATATGGTACTGAATTGGTTGAGGCGAACGCAATCCTCGCAAAGTCTAAGAAGGGAAAGCTTCCAATCGTTGACAAGAACGGAAACCTTGTTTCTATGATTTCCCGATCTGATTTGAACAAAAACATCCATTACCCATTGGCTTCCAAACTTCCAGATTCCAAGCAATTGATCTGCGCTGCTGCAATCGGCACAAGACCCGAAGATAAAATTCGTCTTCAAAAGTTGGTCGACGCTCAATTGGATATTGTTATCCTTGACAGCAGTCAAGGTAACAGCATGTATCAAATTGAAATGGTTAAGTATATCAAGGAGAAATACCCTGATCTTGACGTCATTGGAGGCAATGTCGTTACCCGTGAGCAAGCAGCTTCATTGATCGCCGCGGGTGTTGATGGTTTGAGAATTGGAATGGGCAGTGGAAGTGCTTGTATCACTCAGGAAGTTATGGCTGTCGGTAGACCACAAGCTGCTGCTGTCTACAACGTCGCCTCATTCGCTGCTCGCTTTGGTGTCCCATGTATGGCTGACGGCGGTATCCAAAATGTTGGTCACATTGTCAAGGGTCTTGCTCTTGGTGCTACCACTATCATGATGGGTGGTCTATTGGCCGGTACCACTGAATCCCCAGGTACTTCATTCGTCAGCCGTGAGGGTAAACTCGTCAAGGCATACCGTGGTATGGGTTCCATCGATGCCATGCAAGACAAGAAGGCTGGTTCTGGTGCCAAGGACAGCCAAAAGAGCAACGCTGGAACTGCCAGATATTTCTCCGAGGGCGATAGTGTTCTCGTCGCTCAGGGTGTATCTGGTGCCGTCGCACACAGAGGGTATGATGTCCATTAACATAATTCCGTTCCTAATGCTAACTTCTCATAGTTCCGTCACCAAGTTTGTTCCATACCTTGCTGCAGGTCTGAAACACTCCCTCCAGGATTGCGGACAAATGAGTCTTAAAGCTCTTCACGAGGCTGTTGAGAACGGTACTACACGTTTCGAATTGAGAACCGCCAGTGCTCAACTCGAAGGCGGTGTAAACATGGAGAGCTACGAGAAAAAGCTTTACGCATGATGTTCCTAAATGATGGTTTATGAGGAGCATGAGCATGGAATCTGCTCATCTGGGTGGGCATCTGAATCCGCGGAGTTTACGTGGCGTTTATAGTAGGACTAAAATATTGAGGCTAAGGGTGGAGAAAGAATAAAATACATTGCCAATAGCATTAGTCGTGTGTGATGATGAAGTGCCGTCGATACTTGTGCGGTGACATTACCTCGCATGAAATACATAACTTCCTCGCTTAGGAAACCAATATTGTTTGGTGAAACCTACATCAGACGATGGATCCTTTAAATCATTCTATCCCATCCTGATGTATGTTGATCTAAAGTTTCAAGCATTTAAGTGGGCTGTGATGCTTTTTGACTAGGGCACCCATACCCTACCCGGGGTATTTGACCTCTTTGAAATGATTACCCTACCCTATAAAGGATTTATAGAATAATTACCCGGAAATATTGCTGGGTACTAGGGTATTGCAGGATAAATATTATTTAATCGTGTTATAGTATTATCCAAAATTGAAATTATCTTCAAATCATATTAATCAATCAAAAACATCAGATATTAATATATAAAGAAATCATATGATACAGAGATATTATATGATACAAATATTATATAATATATTGATCAGATTATATAATCAGGATTTCCGAATGATATTTAATCTTCATCAAATATATAACCTTACATATTATATACCCATAGATACCATGATATCCAAAGCATTTTATAGGATAATTACCCTACCCCGTAGAGCTTCAGCAAGACAGCTTTTCGGCCAGTTTTACCCTGGGTTACCCCAGGTATACCCTACCCTTTGCCCAGCCCTGTTTTTGACTTGTTCCAACCACAATCTAGAGCTACATGAGTGCAGCATGCTCGGATGGGAAATTGTGTGTATTACACAATAGGAAAGATACCTATTTCTGTATGTATAGAGAAGTCCTGCCCAAGAGCATAATACCTAGCAAGTCCAAGATTTGCAGCATCCGAATTAGTCTAGCACATGATCGTTGTGGGAGTTGTAGAATGTGTCTGCTCAGATACATACCCTAGAAGATCTTTGATTTGCAATCTTTCAACATCAAGGGACGCACGTCGACAGCTTCGGTAACCGTATCATGTGTTTCTAGTACATCCTCTGGTAGAATATAAATATACCTCACTGCAATTGTTGACGTATTATCTGGACTATACATGTGAACCGGCTGGGGCCTATCGATCAAGATTTCGCTATGAAATTCATTTTCGTAATCCTGATCCCATTTCCTCTTGCCCAAAACCTCACACGCTAGCAAGATTCCGCTCTTTGGGATACATGTTGTGTTTCCAAGACCATGATCGTAATAAATGGATCGCTTGTCCTGCAAAAAAGTATGATGTTATTACTGGTTCCTCTGCCATTCACAAGATACGGGTATGTTTCTCCCTAGGCGTGACTTGTAACCTTCAAATTTTCAAAGGAATGGTTGGTATAAACGAGAAATCGGTTCCATGGAATAGTACCACCACCTCTGCTTTCTTCCCTCTGCAATTTTTACCCTTGTCACCGTTCCTTCTGGTGTACAGATCACTACAAACTGACTTACAGATGTCGAAAATCCGGACATTTTCAAGTCATCCTGTGCGCGGACCAGAATAGGAAGATGTTCGGAGGTAATTTGGGACGTAAAGTTCCTATATTCATCCTTCATGCTGTGTAGACTCTTCACCATTTCCCCCTTGGATAACCCTTTTTTTTTCCAAGATTCGGGTAGTGACCATTCTCAAAATCGCGAGGGGATGTCGAGATGGAGGATCCTGGAAACAGTGTTTCATCGTACTTGAATCGGTTGGCTATGGCGAGGGCTGAGCTGAGAAGGTTGATAATTTGTGAATTGGTTTCGATGGCAGTGGGGAATTCCAAGATGTTTTCGGGCGAATTTCTTGAGCGTGATGCAGGTTTAGATACTTGGAGACTCGACTTTTTAAAAGATGGCTCGTCGTCATCAACATCTTCTCGTTTCTCATCCTCGTCTTGCAAGCTCAAAATTCTGAAACAGGAACCAGTTCTCAATATTTTTAACGAATCGAGGTTGTTTTGCAAACTCGAGCTTCTGGATGACACTCATCACTTCCGCTTCATCTTGCCCTTTTTTTCTCCCATCTTTCTGACCGGATAAGTCATTCACCTCACGCTAAACGACGTTGCTATTTGAGCTGCCCGAAGCTCTTGTGTGTTTCTTAGAAGCAATCTTTGATCTTGCTTCTAGAAGTTGGAACTAAATTATTGCTGATCGTGTATCTTCGTCAAGCTTTGGACCATGCTATCATTGAAAAGGGAACAGCAATATATCCACCCGCTCACTAAATGTCCAAGGACATTTTCAACATAAGGCTACTAACCCCTTGCTCTTCAAAGTGTGCCAATCCAGCAGTGGACCATCAATCAGTAAAAATTCACTGGCATGAAAATAGACACAACTTGCACCGTTCATCGAAGCCACTCTTTTTCGATTATGATATGATAGAATCGGGCACCTCTATCAATTCTACTCTCGTATCTTTCTTATTAAGACATCCAATTCCAGCATAATTTTCCATTCTCATCCGGAATAGTATCATTACTAACCACACTAGCAACCTCACTTCCTACTCCAGTCTTAGTCCAGAACAACGACGAAGGATCAGTCGCATGCTTAATACTCAACAATCTATCATAATTCACCCCATAGAAATTGTGTTGCCAATCTACCTCCTCAATATCACACTCGCCAAGATACGCTCCGGAACCCGGAGTAACGGCTTTCCAACCAAGTTGTAATTCGCTGAGTTTGGCACGAGCGGATGCCATAGTGGTAAAATTGGTGGGATCTGCCCATGATGTACCTTGCATGGTATGTAGAGTAGTATTTCTCCAGGCAGGGAGAACGGCGTTATCGACTCCTGCGACATTTGGTGCATTGATGTTGAAACCGACGAGTAATGAAGCATTGTATCTCGCGGAGCCTGACCAAGCATCAAATGTTGCGTTGAATGTTGATTCATCCGCGAGATACTCCTGTAAGAAGAGACGGGAACCAACAATGGCGTCATCAGAATCAACAGTTTCTTGAGCAAAAGATTTATCCCATCCTTCATATAGAGTATCATAGGTATTATATACTGGTGTGAAATCTATGCCGAGAGCGGTGAGATTTGCGAACCAAGGCGCCAATAAGGCTTCAGTTTCTGCTTGGGTGTGATTTGGAGCCCAGAATGGAGACATGATGAAATAGTCTACTCCGAACGCTGCAGGAGGAAAGATAAAGAAATAGCTGTAAACACTGGCCTTGTTGAAGGTGATAAAATTCTCCCAATAAGCACGTACACCGAGCCAGAAATCATCATCTTTGACGTTGCCTCCGGATGTGGATGTAAAGGTTACGACTGTGACTGGGGTCGTAGGGTAAGCTTTAATTGTGAGAGATGTCGCAACACCCCATGATGCTGGTCCGCCTCCGCGCAAGGCCCAGAAAAGATCGGTATTTTCAGTCGAAGAAGCGGTAACAAATCTACCACCAGCTGTAATAATACGAGCAGAGATGACCTGATCTGCAGCCAAACCGTACAGAAGTCATAGCCCTGAGTCCTCCACCTTGAATGTATCCTCCTAGAACTCCGACATCCTTGCCTTCACCACCGACAACAACCAATCCCTCATCACTAGCCGCCTTCATGATATCTGTACCCACGGCACCAGTTCCAGATGTAAAAGCAGGTCCAGTATAAGGAAAGTCCGCATCAGTAAACTCGGCCCCCTCATATCTAATATTCTGCAACCAATGCGTCCAAACACTCAATGCACCTGCTCCACCAGATTTACCAGAGAACTCATGTCCTGTGTTTTTGACCACGAATCTGATACCAGTATTTCTTGCAAAATTGACGGCAAGTTGCGACATTTGTGGCGTTGACTGCGTAAGCGGGATAACCGCCAAGTGTACAGGTTGCTGTTGGGTCGGTGGTAGGCATGCAGGTTAGACCTTGATAAATTGGGGACATCATGGAAGTAGGGTCTGCTTCGTGCATGGTAGAGTTAGCCCAGTTATCTGTGACGAAGGCACATGTATCTGCATTCTATCGGCATGGTTAGCATTACATCATCTATGATTGATTCTCTCAATGATGCATAGTCTAACCCGAGAACCGATCGATTGTCAAACGTAGTATCGAACGTTGAAGAGTGGCATCCCTTGGCCAAGCCACTTGAGGCTTTCCACATTTCTGAATAATTTGAAATTGTGGTAAACTCACATAATCCCAGTCATTATAACAGCTCGATGCGATCGGTATAGTTTTGATCAATGCGCCACCAAGTAGATCATTAAAGATATCCCAAACATCATCCGCAGGCCAAGCCGCATCCCCAGGAAAGACTTTACATGGGGATCGTGAGGTGGCGATGGTTGATGCATCTGCGGCAGAAGCATTTCCAAATGCAAACAGCGCTTGCATTGAAGCATTGAGTTGTGCAAGGTTTGAAGTCTCCAATTGAACGGTCTCAAAATCGAAGAGTGGTCCAGTAGGTGTCACTATGGATGCAGCCACTGTGAGCGAGGTCGAAGAAGCTACTGTTGAAGTCGCTGCTGAAGTCGTTGCTGAAGTTGCTGCTGAAGTAGTACCATTATCTTGTCTGCGGGCATTTGTACCAGCAACGAGAAGAGCATTTAGAAAAATTAGGTTGTAAACGAGAGAAGACTTCATCTTGACCTTGACTCCTCTGATGATATCAGGTAGAACAATCGGAAGAATGAAGGTATATTTAACGGAGGCTACGAAAGCCATAAAGCAAAAGAAAAGACCTCCGATTTCTCGGGATCAACTTGCCGTTTTCATAGTAGAGACAAAATTCGATATGGAGTTCAAATACTATAACAATGCATATGTGGGTTATCACGATATGTGTGGAGTAGTCGATCCATCTTTGGTAATGGTAAAGACCAAATTGAGATAGGACGCCTTATACTGTGGCAAGAAACGTTGAAAATGATCGGTGGATGTCCGAGAAGTAAAGGATTTGTGCGAATAGATTGTGATCATAGATGAAAGGTATTGTTTGCTCGCCGGTGGTGTTTACCTTAATGAAGGGGCGAGGAGAGAGGGGGAGCGATTAACGAACATGGATATGCGGGGCTAAAGGTACTCATTCAATTTGATGGCCGTGAACACCTCAAAGTTTGCGGAGTTGATTGAAACCTGGAGACGGATATATGTCCGCTCATGTTGGAGATAATTTTCTCATCGATACAATGATTATAGGATGGGATGTCCTCGGCCCATTTGGTCTGATTGTTTGTTGTTCGGTTTCGATACTGAAAGATTATATTGCCCCAATTGTGGCATCAACAGTCACTAGCTTTTGATGAATATTCTTAGATGCATTCAATTGTCTGGAGACGGTTATGCACCGCCATATTACCGATTCACCTGCCAACTGAACGGCTAAGCCCAATTAGATGATATTCTGGCAGACTTCCTCTCTTCAGGGGCGTTCCTAGCTTTAACTTAGTCTAGCGGGTGCCTGACTCTCGAAGCATCGGTTATATGATTTTTAATATCTCCGTCAGGAAAGTCTAATCGGCCAACTCTTAAATCGTGTATTTTAAACCCGCTTTTTGCGTTTTTTTAAATATATATTGACTTCGTTCAATTATATTATATTATAATTATTAATCAAAAATTATATTATAAATAAATATACTATTTATCTATATTTTATACTTTTTATTTTTATAAAATTTCAATTGATATTGATTTGATCATTATATTTATAAATTAGATTTCCAATCCGGAAAGATAAATTTGATGTATTATATAATTTATCATAAAATATCAAAAAATTAAAATATTATTTCATTTTTTGTCGAATAATATTGAAATTGAAATATATAATAATTAAGATCTATTAGAATTTCCTATAAAATTTTCAATTATTTTAAATAAAAATTGAAAGATGTAAAATTTAAAAATTATAATAAATTGTTAACAAGTCATATTGAGTGGGTGGAAAAGCCTTATTATTCTAAGGTTATCTGGCTAGAAGCTATTATACAGATTGTGTGATTCGGTAGAATCATGTGTAGGCTAATCCCATTATAGTATAGTCCCATGCTTAGATATACGGTATAATCCAAAATCCAATACTCCTTTAAAAGCATAATATATATAAAAGTAAAAAGGGTTAAACTATAAATACTATAATTGGTTTAAACCGAATTAAACAATGTTAGCCTGAAAATAGAAAGCCAATGGTATTGAATGATCATTCCTTTGCTAGATCTTTTAAGACCCAAGATCTAACAAGATTCGAATAGAATAATCACTTTACAATAATATAATAATCTTTAAAGGATAATCAGTACCCCTTTTTTCATAATAAAAATTAAAGGAAATCCATTTCTTCTGCTCCCAATCCTCCAATTATATTAGACTAGAGCCTTCAACTTTACACTACAGTATAGATGCCTTTCTTTAATAGAATAGTATATCCTATAAAATCATATTTATAACTCTTCTCTTCGTAGCAAAAGTATAATTAGTTATCAATCAGAATAACTGATAGATTATTAACTAATAATTCTTACTCCAGGGAATCATTATATCTGTCGATCTTTAATACTATACTTATCTAGATATTAATGATCTTTATATACTAGTTGGTAAACTACTACCGGTTCCAAAAAGTTATAATATCTATCGACCTCTAATATTATATTTGGTTAAGTATCTAATGATCTTTATATATTAACTGGTAAACTGCTATCGGCTTTAGGAAGTTATAATATCTATCGACCTTTAATATTATATTTAATTAGGTATTTAATAATCTCTATATACTATATAACAAAGCCTAATGGATATGTGTCTTTCTATTATTAATATAGTCGTCCGTTCCTCCCAGTATATCGCCCTGTATATCTTTCGGTATACAGTCTCCTCCTCTGGCTCCTTTTGTAATCGCCTCCGGTTCCACCTCCAGTTCCCTTACCAAAGATACTCTCCTTCTCCCTTACAACTATTAGTATAATTATTGTTGTAAATATTGAATATAAAGATACAATAAAATAACATTAATCTAGGGATAAGAACAAAATGATATTGAAATGATATACAATAAGCAATACATCAAAAGATAGCAAAACTAACAATTATAACTAAAAAAAGAAGAATAAAAAGATATCGAAGATATCAATAACAATATAAAAGGGTAATGATCAAGGAAAAGATTGAATGTTAATAGAGAATCTCTAAAAGGAATATAAAAAACATTCCCCCAAAACAAAAACACTATTCCTCAAAACAAAAAACAATAATATCTCTCCAATACAAATATAATAAATTCCAAGGATACTATAAATATCGAATTCATTATTCTAGAGATTCCAATTTAAGAATCAATTTCTGCAGATCCTGAATCTATATCAGGAGCAAAATTTAAGACCGTTTTAAATTTTGTTGATAAACTCATTTCAATAGGATCAAAAAACAAAGTAAATCTATAATTATTTGAGGTTGAATAAAAAAATATAATGGATTTTGAAAACGAACCCTTAAAGTATTTAAAACGAAAACAAATATAGATTTCATAACTCCCTTAAAAACTATATCAGAAATATAATCTCCAATACTTTTATTAGGTTTTCTACAGAGAATCTATCAATTATATAAGAATCGAAGGTATTCGAGGGATAAGAATATTCGAATCTTATTCTGAAGAGGTTTCGAAAAGCTTATTTTGTTTTACAAAGTGTTTATTTTTTATCGTTGTTATCGATATAAAGCAAAAAAACTTTCGAAAGAGAAAAGAAGATATCAAGGGAATCAATTGATTTTCGAATTGTCGGAAAAAAAGGTGTAAAAAGATAGCATCTTCTGCCTAAGTAATTTCTAAAGCGGGCTCTCCTATACTAACTGTATTGTTGAGATTCAACTCTACCAATATATTTAGTATAATGGGCTTTCCCGCTTGTCCATTGAGTAATCTATAATCCTATTCGATCCTACTCTGCAGATATATTTAATATAGTGAACTCCCTTGTTTGCCTGCTGTACAAATTATTCTTCGTTTTGCTGGCTGTATTTAGTATAATGGGCTTCCCTGTTCAACTGTATCGATCTTGTTCGTTTACTCTACCGATATATTAGTATAACAGACTTCCCTGCTCAGCTATATCAACCTTACTCGTCTACTCTACTAGATCTATCAAGGATTTGATCTTTCATTTTAGAAGATTAACCCTAAACTACATAATGATATACAGAACCCGGATTTATAACCTATTAACAAATTATATTGAATAAATAAAAAAACCTTATTATTCTAAAATTATCTGATTAGAAACTATTATACAGATTGTATGATTCGGTAGAATCACATACAGACTAATCCCATTATAGTATAGTCCCATACTTAGATATACGGTATAATCCAAAATCCAATATAAATTATAATTAAAAATAAATATTAATAATAATTCAATATCAAAAATAGCTAAAAATAAATTAAAAATAAATTCTAAATCTTTTTGATTAGCTGATTTCAAATTATTTATTTAATTTTTTATAAATTAAATTTTTAAAAAGTTATCATGTAAATATAATTTCATACAGGTTTGATATGCGTTATTTAGGAGATGGCCGATTAGACCTTCTGGAAGAGTTCGCTTAAAATATCCAATCAAAAAGCATAAAAACTCTGGAAGAAGGTCGATGTGAAAACTAGACTAGCTTTAACTACCCTTTAGAGGCGAATATACGCTTATGGGCTTCAGATTTCAGTAGTAATAGGGCGGCATTCACAGACCGTTCAGTTGGCCAGTGTGTTTAGCTGGCGGACGAAACCTTCTATTGATATCGGAACCGAAGTGGGCTTTCGTGTATCCCAGATTCAGACTGATTTGCGCAATTGCAGGCTTTTTTTACCCATGGTATTTATCCTAGGGTTTTGACCCTTCACCATCTACTGGCATCTTCATGCAGGGCCTTCATGCCATGTATCCAAAAAAAAAAGGAAAAAGGAAAAAGAAAAAAGACCAATCTGAGAGGCAAACGAAATCAACTTCCGTTTTCTACTTGGGTCGTTTTGGACCACCTACAGAGCCGCTAACCGGAATTCCGCCTAGATTGATGGATTAGTACGGGAATTATAAGACTTACTAATCTATCGGTCAGGGAACCAGGACGGATCCTATCATTCAGCTAATTGTTCTTTTCCAATTATGCCTGCCACCAAACTAACCATTCCGCCCAAGTTGGGCCATTTCCTTGTTGCAATTATCACCGCCATCTTTGGTTGATGCATACTCAAGTTCAGATGCCTTATTTTACGAACTATGCAAATCATCTGGCTAAGAACCTTTGATTCAAACTCCCAGTACATGGTTATCTCAATCATGCATGCCAGTTACTACTTCGTATTGACCCAGGCAAAAAATAGTTGTTATGTACCTTCTCAGTTGGATTGGGCCTATTTTGCTCTCTCTATTTGACAAGCTTTTTGGTGGAATCGCTGCTCCCCTTCTGTGGAGCTTTTGTCAGACGTCAAGGGGTTTGAACTGCATATTCCACTTCCCCGAAACACACCCCTGATAGCATCGACCGTCTTGGATCTCATCCTCTAGGAACTAGAAAATTAGAACATCAATCTTGTTCGATACCTAAAAACGAAGGGTAGTGTTCTGAAGAAACTCAGATGGGTTAAGTGGACTACCGGTACTCCATACGCGGTGGAGCGAATATGTGAGCTACATTGAGATCTTAAGTAGCATCCAGACATCCGTATATAATATCAATCATCGCTTCCGAACCTTTCTTTTCAAACAAATTGAAAGTTTTATGAACACTTGAGCCTGGTAAAGTACCTTTTGAAAGGTGTCATCGTCGTCTCTGAGAATGGTCAAGCAATTTAACACCGCATGTTTGATTATTATCGTTACCTTTGAAGTTATCGGCTCGATATTCTGCTTTGGACGTCTAGCCTCAAGGATAGTATCTAAACCGCAATGGAAGGGACTGATGATGTGGAGTGAGTCTTCTGAAAGTCTATCAACTTGCTTGATTGCTAAAAGATTTTAGGTGATATCTGCATGATTATTGCTTGGGTAAGATATGTGAAAGGTCAAGGCTTGTCGCCCGGAATGAATGCTGAGGCGGATGCAGGGCTTTTCTGTTGTGGAAACTGTTGCTATATATGGACGTGAGTGCCTCTTTCCGCAGAATTTTGTCTATCTATAGAGTCTGTACATTTGCGACTTTTTTCTGCATGGACGAAAGGTTCATTCCCTAGACACGTTTTCTGCGAAGATGTGGAGGAGCGCAGTCAGCTCGGTCTACTTGACGAGACCCAGTTTCAAGCTAGGCTAACTTAAGTACCAGTTACATCGTACGCAAAATATGGCTACAAGACATCAGACCTTGTCCAATTTACGATTGATGTACCGACTAAAATGAAGTGGGCCATGTTCGATTCCCTTTGCTACAATCCAATCCTCGGCTTTGTCAAGGCCTCCATGATTCTCCTGTATCTTCGACTTGGGGGATTGAGACAATCAGTTCGATATGCCTCATATGCACTCTTATTCATCAATTTCGCCCTCATGATCGTTATCTTTTTGTCGATATGTTTCAATGTGTACCTTTTTCATATAACTTCTACTCGATGGAGATGGATTTGGCGGCTCAGATTAAAGCAGATGCAACAGACCCGGGAATTGGACCTTATGGGCCTGTAACATTTGGATTTAAAGATGGGAAATATGTGACTGGTGGGAGATGCATCAATAGTATCAATTTCATATTGATTACTGCTGGTCTTACTATTTTTACGGACTTGTTGGTTCTATGCATTCCAATCTACATGGTAAAGGATCTGAAAATCAGCCCACGAAAAAAGATTGCAGCAATCTTCATTTTATGCATGGGCTTAGGGTATGTAATCATCGTGTCTTTTTTGTGTTTCTTTACAAGCAAAAACTAATACTTATCTTGCTAGAGTTACTGCTGTCGGTATCTGTCGTCTTCAATTCACTTATCGTGCATTCCATCCCAATGTGTCTGACCCAGGATTGAACGTTAACAGCACTATATCTCAAATTGAGACTGGTCTTGCATTAGTCATTGGATGCATCCCAGATCTTCTGCCTCTCGTCCGTCTGCTCATCCCTGGTTTCTTGGACTTTGCAACTAGAAAATCAACCCACCCAGCTCAATATCCTTACCCTCCAACTTTGGGTTCCAAGAAGAAATTGCAAGGCCAAAATGTGAAAAATAGCAACATACTCTCCGAAGAACATGGGCTAGATGATCTAGAGTTACGTCCCAACAACGGGCTGGTGCAATGCGAAATACAGGTTAGAGGCGCCGCGAGTACCGATAGCTTGACTGGTAGTCAAATAGAAATGTTTGACAAAAACATGGATGACAATCTGGAGTCGAGGACAATTATCAAGACAACTTGTTTTTCTGTTAAGGAATCGGATCTAAATAATCCAAGGAAGAATTGGAGTAATTTTTGAATTAATCAGAGCCGTTGCTTTGGAACGTCTTTATTTTTGGTCAATTGTGGGTGGCGTCAAAAGGAACTTGGCCTACAGGATTAATGGGCAGGATGGTTCAAGGGTTGCTGCAACAGATCTAGATATGCAGCGGTCATCTCGCCACAAATAACATACGGGGATTTATCAGTTTGGGGTGTCCAGATTAGAATGTAACAGCACCTATTTACTTCTTGTGTTAGTCAAAATCCCTGTACAACTTTCAAACACCAGCTTTTGTTTTCCTTCAGCTCGGAAAGAAATCCCACCAATAGGGGTAATGGTTCGCAACATTACCCCAAAGTTTCTGATGTCAGATGCGGGGAGCTACATACAACTGCATGTGAGGTTGGCTTGGCATATATAAGAGGACCGACGACCAGATATTTACAAAGCCGACAACTTAGAAGTTGTCCTAATGTAATCAATTTTTGCGCCTGCTGGAAGAATATTTCAAACACAATCCGCCATGGAGCAACGAATTCCGTTTGCCAACGCTTTTACCCCGCATTCAGTATTTGGACAAGTTTCTGAGGCCCCGGACAAACCAAAGGTTATAAAATGCATCTGTCCTGGAGTATAAAAAAAAATGTGTCTTGAAAATTCATTCCTAGGAACTTATTAGTCTTCGCATTCTCATTTTCAACGTTGGCACGATGTTGTTGGGATTTATCGTCGCAATATCTTCATTGGTCAGCCTGTCTCATGCCGGGAATGGCAATGGCCAAGGGCAAACCAGAACCTGCACAATCCCCTCAAAATACAAATCCTCAAACGGAACAGCCGACGACTCACCAGCTGTCGCTGCCGCATTTGCAAAATGCTCCTCAAACTCAATTGTTGAGTTCAAGAAGGGAGTTGACTACAACATATTTAACCCAATCTCCGCGAAGAGCTTGTCAAATGTGGTCATTCGTCAGCAAGGCAACCTTCACCTCCCTCAGAATATCACCTATATCCAAGACCTCGTCACAACTTCCAATGCACTTACATATAGTACCGCTTTATACTGGTTCGCATTTGCCGGTCCTAAGGTTCAGTATGAGGGATCAAAAGATGTCACCACAGGGTGGATAAATTCGTATGGCCAAGCATGGTGGGACGCTAATCCTTTGAACGGAACTGGACTTGCCAATCGACCACATCTTTTCCAACTGAATACCACAAATGGTGGTATGAACTATTTCAAATCTCGCAAACCGATAGCATGGAATGTGCAGCTCCTAGGAAGCAATATTCGGGTCAAAAACAGCATCATTGACTCGTTTTCTGAAACTGGCGGTTTCCCATTCAATACCGATGGGTTCGGTGTCACAGCTACGAATGTTCACATTTCGGACTCTATTATCTACAATGGAGATGATGCATGCGCCGTGCAATCTGGCTCTCACAACGTTGTCTTCGAGAGAGCAACGATTGGGTATCAATCTCATGGTTTATCCATAGGATCCCTTGGACAAAATCAAGCTTCATTTGCCAACGTATCGAACATTCATTTCCGTGACGTGACAGTTATCGATGCTGTCTATGCTGCTCGATTCAAGAGCTGGGCTGGAGGTCAAGGGATCGCAAAGAATATTACATGGGAGGATATTCGCGTATATAATGTTTCATTTCCGATTTTCGTCACCCAAACATACTACAACCAAGGAAATAGCGCGACTCAGCTTGAGCCTGGGCAGATAAGTGGGCGTCCTAATAACGCAAGCGTGAATATGGAGGACTTCACTTGGAAGAACTTTCGAGGAACAGTGAATACCTTCCAGCCGGGTGATGGATCTTGTGTTACAGATCCGTGCTGGTATGATGTTGGACTGCCCAATTTGCAACGGACGGAAACTATTATCGTTGAATGTAACACGCAGAGTTCTTGTAAGAACTTTAATTTGGTCGACATAGAGATCTATCCCCAAGACTACAGAAACCCGACGGTGGTCTGTATTAATGCTACGAGCGCGTTGAATCCGGGTTTGGGAATCAATTGTGTGAATGGAACGTTTACTCCTTTGAGTTAGGGCGGGATAAAGTAAGAATATACCAGACCTAGATCTTTTAATTGATTGATTTGTTCTATCTTCTCGTGATTCCGGAATGCGACCCTGCCATGGTGATTTTGTGTGTCTCGTAAACGTGCAGCTATCAATGTGAAATTCATAAAATATCACAGCCATTTAGGCCCATGGCCATTTCCAGATAATATTCATGACCCGTCGAATATCATGATCTGCATTTACTTGGTATTTTCGGTATTGGGGATTGTGATTCAGGCAAATAACACTTGACGTAACATAGAATCTGTGTTATGACCAGATATTCGCGTCCGTGGGGCATATCGTTCGAAAAAGCTTGGAAATATACTTCATCTTAGCTTCTCGATGGCTCCATGCACAAGTGTTGTATCTAAGGTTATACTAAAAGCGAATCACGTGTTAGTCTTTGTTGCATAATTGCCCATATAACTTGAAGTATCGATTAGACATTCAAATTCAGTATTAAAAAAGCATGATTTTGAAACATCTAGGATGTTTATTTCAGAACCTTAAGGGAAATTAAAGTCGTTTTCAAGGGGTCGTGGGGGCCTCGGCTGCAATCTTTACCCCTTCATCCTCAGGGGAAAAAAAACTTTCGATTCTAATGATGGGAAACTGCAGTAAGAATACCTATCCTTTGTAAAGGACATTTTGTTTTCTATCATAAAACAAATAGTCTTTGGATGAACTTGAGAGTATACGAAAAATAATCACCAATTTTTGAGTAGGCAGGAAAATATATCATGACAGCAAGGAAGCCATGCTATCATGACACGTCGCCAAGGACAAGATTGAGGCGCAAGGTTCGTCCATTAACACAATCAGGAAAGAGCAGTTGCCGGTGCGTTAAATAGATTCCATATTTTCAAATGGGGTTTAACTTCAAGATGGATTTGGCTGAAAGGAGATAAAGATTTGATAGCATCAAGCGCCCATCCTAGGTTAACCTTACTTCACAGGGATTTGGGCGCATAGAACTTCATGCCCATTCTTCTCATCAAATAGAATTGGGGAAAACATCAATTTGATCGAAACTTCTCCAAAAAATTTAGGAGATTCACGAAATGATGAATGAAGTTATGAGCCATGCTAATGCGAGACTAAAGATTGAATCCAGTCGGTAAGCAGATGACCAGTCCAAAAATACACAGCACCACAATGTAAAAATTGATTAATTCAGTGACATAACCGCCGAACAAACATCATATCAAACCACATTACCAAATGAGAGGATTATCACGCGGCTCGTTTCTTTTAACTATTCGATCATAAAGTGGAGCGGAATCTACGAGATCGTTTATCTCACACATCCCTTGATGGAGGATGGCCAAATCAAGATTGAAAAACAAAACGTTTATTCAGAGATCTCGTTTCTTCGAAACGAGCCAGGTTATGATCTCAATCCTTCAAGGACTTTTCAAATCTATATATTCAGTTGTCTCTCATAATGATAGCCTTTCATTCTTCTGTTCTTCCTCTCCAAGCCAGTCTTATCATTCTTTCATTCTTTTTTCGGCATTTTTTTTTAAAAAAAAAATTACATTCATTTCAAAGTGTGATCTGTGATCCACGACATTCATTTTTCAATCTTTACATTCATTTCTATCATATATCTACACCAAGATTCTACCAGCAAGATGTTCTCCAAATCAATCATCGCCGCTTCCCTCCTCACAGCAGTAACTGCTCATCAAAACTTTCATCAATTCTGGGTCAACGGAGTCTCCCCAGGATATCAAGTCTCCATCCGCATGCCACCTTCCAACTCTCCAGTTCTAGATGTAACCTCGGACAACATTACCTGTAACGTCAATGGAAACAAGGTACCTTCAGGTGTCAACACAACAGCCGCAAATGAAGGAGATGCTATCACAGTTCAATGGGATTCTTCTGGTCATCCTGGACCTATCCAACATTATCTTTTTGGTCCAGTTGACGATGCGTCCATGGCTACTGGTATCGGTTCATGGTTCAAGATTGATGAGTACGTAGAGGTCAACGGTACTTGGGCCTCAGCCCTCATGGAAGCTGGAAATATGAGCTACACCTTCAAGCTTCCTACCGGAATGGCTTCTGGTGAATACTTGGTAATCCACTCGACCTTCACCTTTTCGTCCAATAAGCTAACTCATCATACAGCTTCGTTCAGAGATGCTTGCTCTTCACGGCGCCCAGACCGTCGGAGGCGCTCAATGGTACATTGGATGTGCTCAACTTTCTATCACCGGTACTAGTGGCGATTCTTGTGGCCCATCCATCGAGCTTCCTGGTGCTTATAACGCTACCGATCCAAGTATCTATATCCCAAATGTTTACAACGGTTTTAATATTTCCACCTATACACCTCCCGGAGGAGCTGTTGCTACATGCGGAGCCGCTGGAGGTAAAGCCACAGTAGCCTCGAGTGCCACCGCCATCGCGTCTAGCCCAGTTGCCGCATCATCTGTCGCGAGTAGCACCCCTGTCTCTGCTTCATCAAGCTCTGCTATTATTTCATCGAGCGCAGTTCTTGCTTCAAGCTCGGTTCTCGCTGTTGTAACTCCTGCCCCAACTACTCTCGTAACTGCCACATCTTCTGCATCAGTGGCTACCAGCTCTGCTGGTGGGGTTGGTGATGACGGGTGTGAGGCATAAATTAAAGGGAGATGAGATAGGAGAAGAGAGGAAAATATTTTTCGATTTTTGTATATAAATTAAATCAACAATAGACTTGGCTTTTGCCACTGTTTGAATAGAGATGATTTGAAGCCTAAATATTGAGTGATTGTCACTTGTGATCATGCATCGACTAGTCTTTGAAAGCCCGGATATGCTTGAAAATATCATGTGCGATCCATTCATGCTAAATTACCCCAGGATAGCTAGACTATCAAATCAGATGCGGGAACTTTCGATTAGAAGAGGCAGTAGTAATTCAATGTATCTCAAACTTGCCTATGGTTCCCATTGAAAACAAAATCTACAGTCTCAAGATATGTATTATTACCAGTTTATGAAGTGATAATAATGTATAGAGTAATGTAGCATATCAAACGACATCATTCTCAGACCTCAGTCTAGACAATTAAAAATCCTGCCTTGTCGACGTCCTTGGAAAAGTTCCTGCCATCCAACCGGTTACTCAGAATGCATCCTCTTCACAACCTCAACCAACACCTTTTCCAAATTCATATCATTTCTAGTAGCCGCCGCATCACTTCCACTCATCCCCCGCGCCACATCTGTCAAAGTCCTTCCCAGAAGTCCACCCACATCTTCTCCCAACCTCCCAATAACAATATCCCATTCCCTTTTCTTCTCCTTATGAATATCGACCAATGTGTGTATGTTCTGATCGATAATATCTTGGCATTCTTGTGCAGCAGTTGCATTGCCTGCTCGATTCGCCACTCGATACGCAGTAAGTGATTTTCTTGTTTGGGCGAGGATGGGTTTGTTGGAGGCTAGATAGTCTTTCTCGATTTGTTGGAGTTCTGTGTGGTAGGGAGATGATTGGAGGAGAAGGGTGATTTGTTCGTGAGTTACAGTTGGCATTTTGATCGAAGTGGTGATTGTTTTTGTTTTTGTTTTTGATGATTTGGAGATCGATAAGAATGTTGAGGGGAGGAAACCCGAAATAGGAAGGGTCGAGGTACATTCGATGTCTAGGTAAGGTTTAGAACTTGATTCACTATTGGCTGGATACCATACCGAGCTTATAATCTTTTAACTCTCGAACGACATTGATATAGTGAGATTTCTTGATTCTAAAATCTCTCTTGTCATCGGGCTATACATTTAGTGAACTGGATACTAAATGTGCGACTTCAAAGATCCAAAGGTGAAAGAGTGATTGACATGCTAGACTATAGTTAAGTCTATATTCGAGGACTTTTATATAAAGTGCCTGCTTCTAAAGGTACACTCTTCTGCTTTATACTCTAATTGCGAAGAGAAGTGAATATCTCGACCTAACATCATTCTACAAGTATCTCCCTACTAGATGCAAATTCATTTCAAGCGTGTTGTTGGCGGTACAGTATAAATCTTACCCTAACACCTTTCTTCAGATCCCTAGATTGGTACGGTATATGGTTGAGAATACTTAAGTTCCCTATGTTTTTTACTTGATCCGGTCAACGTCAAATCCAATCACCTCCAAAAACTCGAAGTCAATGTAAAGTTCAAGTATCTGATCCGCTCCATCATAGATACATCGCATCGGGAATCAAGAGCTCGCAATCATGGATGATTTCAATCAGGTAAGTCACAGCGCTCTATTGAGTATCATTCTTGCTTGAAGCTGATGAAGAAATAGGTCGCATTATTGACCGGATCTGAGCAGAAGGACATCTCAACTTCAAATTCTCAGCAGCAAGACAGGGAAAACGATGAACAAAACCATAGTACCATTAACATTAGCCAGGAACCACAACCTGAAGATTTATTGGAAATCGACGCCGGGATTGTCAATACCAAGCAGAATATCATCATAGCTAACATCGCGCATGGAACCTTTTCACAATTCGGAAAATTTCCAACCGAATTAAGGTTGAAGATTTGGAGATTCGCCGCCCTGCAGCCACGTATCATTCGCGTCACTCCCTACAAGGATGAGTCTGATGAACTGTATTTCCTTTGCGTCACGTCGCAGCAATGCCCTTTGACAATGGCGTGTCAAGAGTCGCGGGAGGTGGTATTGTCATTCAAGGAACCTTTGGAGTTGTTTGGATGGGGACCAGAGTTCAAGGAACCTATAAACTACCTTGGCCCGGTGCCACAAAGTTTGAAGGCATTCGTTTATACAAATATTAGTATTGACACAATCTGGGTCCAGACATTTAAAGAGGATTGGGTTACAGTCGCTAAAGCCATCGTCGCTATTGGATGGATTCCAGAAGTCAAGCGCATTATTGTGCCAAAGGGAAACCCCATAAGCATGCAGATGCTGTCGTCAGTAATGCCCAACGAACACAATCGAGGTAATATTTTAATCTATACATGGGCTTTGAGTATCGACCTGGAAGAGATTTATTATCTTCTAGGGGATGAAGACTTTTCCTTTGATGAAAGAGGCATCGAGTTACCACATCTTCTCGATGGGTACATTAATAGTGCATATCCCGGAACGTTCGTTGCCAAAAGAATGCCAAGATCATTGAAAGAAATTGACAAAGGCCATGAAAAAGGCTTCAATGATGCTCGGAATCGAGATATCGAACTATTTCGGAGATCCATTTCGATAAATACTGGTACAGTCGTGCACTTCCCCAATCTTTCGTCGCTCAATATGACTAACATTATATGTATCAGAAATGGCTGACAATGAATGTCTTAAACTCGCAATCGGGCGGCTACAGGCCTGGAAACCGCCAAAGATCAAGTACATAAAAGAGTCGCAGATTGATGCTCTCCTAGGATAGGGATAGGACTACACTTATAGCCATATCGATATAGGGGACATGGATAGATTTGTGTGAGATAATTCTTGAGTGAAATCAAGGTGATTGGTTCGTTTCGCGATGGCTTATTATTGCCGGGAAATGGGAAAGCCATGACTGGGTAGGAATGCATTAGGACATGAATGATGAATGACGGAATGAACGGGAACGGGTGTATTTAGCTTTGGCATTCTTACTTGCCGAACTCTGAAATCCTAGTTCTACCCTTACCTGCAGAACTGAGCCCCCTATCTAGGAATAAGAAAGCATGCAGTGGGTCTAGGCAGTTGTTAATCTACTTGTATCAAATTCTGTGCTCAAACATAGGTGTCCATCAAAATATACATCCGACCTTGAAAAAGCTATTCTCCTTGGAGTCGGGCTTCAAATTGGATAATACTCTTTCTTGCCCGAGACTAATCGCATCAACTGAACTTCCATAATCTAGTGCAACATAGCCAGCAAGAACATCAAACGTTCCAGCAAGTCTACATCAGTCCTCATATCTACGTATCACAATTTTAATTCCTTCGTGGTTTGAATGGGAAATCTCTCGTCAAGATAGACTACTCAACCATGCTGATTTCTACGGCCAAGTACATCGCAACTAGCTACTGCAAAAGGCCACTGTGTCTTATGCCCGTTGATACCAGCAAGCCACAGAAGCTTGTCATAAATAAGAATTCGAAAATTGATTAAAACTAGTGTGGTTCGAATTGCGATACTCAAGGAAACGTGTTGAATTCTCAAAAATTGGATCACTTTGAGGAAGAGACCCGAACAGCAAAAGTGCAGATGTAAAACGAGCTGCAGGTACAAGAGTACAGATATACATCATTCGAAATTTTAAGTGGTGGTACTTACATAAATATACGTAGGGGTATCACAACTCGCCCCTTTCCCTTCGCGAAAATAGTCCTAAACATATCATAAAATACAATCGTACGTTGATTATGTCTCCATATGATCGACTCAGCCTAAAGGAGGATACTGAGTAATTTGACGCCTGTACTCCTTCGTATGCGTAGGCACTTTATCACAGCCTAGTCCCGCCGGACCCCGTTTACAACAGCTCCAAGTCCAGTACTCAAGTGCATGAGATTTCCAAACCCAAGTTCCATTTCATCGACGGATTTCTCCTCGTAACATTCATCGCCATGCTTTTGGACAAGTACATAAAGAGCGTATCGATTTAGAATTTTGCCCCCGAACTACGATCACATCAGTATCATGCAGTGACTCGAAAGAAAGAAAAGAAATACTGACCAGGATGATATCGGCAAGGTTCATCTGCATCTTGAGGTCTAATATTTTTGTTACACTGACCACACTGCCCTCCTTCGAATCTGATGATCTTTCTCTCCACCCCGAATTCCTCCAAGGTTGGATTCAGCTGCCGCTTTTTCGAACATGATGGCCTGCCTGCGGCTGTCTGACCCCGAGATACTTTGTATATTCTCCGAATTTACAGCTTTGCATTTGCCTAGATTACTATCACAATTCAAACACTCCCTCCCCTTAAGAATTTCATTCCCATTATCCACACTCGCAGACTTCCGATCCACTTTGTCCCTGTCACACACTTAATACACCAACCCTCCTTCCTCTCTTCATCTACATATCTGTCCCTTGGCAGAAATCTCAAAATGATCGTTCGCGTATGCAGGGGCAGATTGCCACTGGCTAGGAGTAAGGCTTTGAGAGATTCGGGATCCGCACCGTTAAGAGTAGGCTCTAGAGGTTGGGATTGAAGAAGAGCTTGGAGTTTCGATGTCGGAGGAGCAGGAGCCGAGATTGAGAATCTTTGGTATGGATGATATTCAAACAGATGGCGAGGTCGTTGATGGCGTAATAGAAGTTGATGGGTATTGATTTGAGGGGGAATTTTGGGGCTGGTATGGAGTGGAGGCTTGAGGAGAGTTTTGACTGTGGGCGTTTGGGTATGGAGTAAAACAAGCCGGTGAGAGACTTCAATTTGGCAGTGGTTGATGGGAATAGTGAGGTTGCGAGCCAAGATGATCTGAAAAGATTGGACTCCGCGGAGGGATGTTTGATTGTTGTGAGGGGGAGTTGAGAGGATCTGAATAGCGTGTGTGGAATTGCGAAGGAGGAGATTCTCCTGTGCCCACGCGCTCGAGAGCCCGTCCTGACATTTCGTATAACAATTAGGATTTAGGTTTAGGTTCAGGGTTTAGTTTATATTGAAGAGAAGTCAGAAAGTTGGAAGACGCGTTTGCAGGGAAGGGGGAAAACTGCCGAGACCAACAACTGGCACGTAAGAGCTTATCTGCACGTGATTGAACCCCTTATCATATATCCTTTTCTAAAATCCCTTTTTTTTATTCCCAATCTAATCTAAAAGACTGCAACCCAAACATTCAAAGATCATACCTAATGTATCAAGCACTTGATATTCCAGGTCGTTCTTTTGGATGGATCTGATTCACTTACATGGAGGGGTATTCACCGGGCTTCGGAAAATACTACTATTTTATCCCCAAGAGAACTACCAGTATTAGGTCGATAACTTCATACTACTACATTGTGCTAGGCCCCATTGTGCTTTACCTACCTAAGTACACTCATATACAGTAGAACCCCGCTGTTGGGACGAAAGAATACGGCCAATCGATTCCGGTAGAGCATAGCAGGGGATTCCGGTATATCAGCATCACATAATAAGGCATCGGGGAAGTGCATCGAGAAAGTTTGCATAGAAGGATCCACGGGCCAACTGAACGCCCTGGCTAACTGAACGGCTAACCTAATTAGGTCACCGTCTTGACACATTCAGGGCTCAATAGCCTATATTCAATTCGAAAGTACCCTAATGATAGAATTCTGCTGATATATCGCCTAATTAGGCTTAGGCGTTCAGTTGGCCCGTGGATTCTTCTAATCAGCCCAACGTTAGCCCCATGAAAATTTACAAATTAGTTATGATAGGCTCACGGGAATGATACTCAAGCCTTAATGATACTCGAGCCTTTCCCCTAAAGATTTATCCGATATTCTTCAACTACCGGGATTCCTGGTATATACATACAAGAATAGTATATTTTTCAAGATAATCTGGTATATCCGGGGATTCCGGTGCAGAAAGACGTCCGGTATATTAAGGCTCTACCCGGCTGACCGGCATATATGATTGGATGAATTGTCAAAGTGGATGATCTTGCTCCCCAATTTTTGCTTGGTATTTCCCCGAGATTCACGTTTTATTGAGGTTGATTGGGCTTAAATGGGTTTTGGGTTTAGGCGATAAGGCGGTACAGTATATCGCTCGCAACCCAATTGCAAGCATGTTAAATGAGAGAGATGGTCACATCCAACGTTTCTTCCAAAATCCTGTATCTGAATACCATAACCAGTGACTGGCAATCCGAGAAATCCAAATATCTTATCATCAATACAATCAATACCTTTTGTCCTATCCTCATCTAATCAAATAATTTTCAAAATGGCGGTTGATGAGAAAACTACAAACTCCAAGCTCAACGTTGCTATCATTGGGGGCGGTCTTGGTGGACTTGCTCTCAGTATTGGACTCCTTTCTCACCGTGATCACCTCAATATTACAATCTACGAATCAGCTCCTCGCTTCGCGGAAATCGGTGCTGGTGTTGCATCCGGCCCCAATGCTGTGAATGCACTGGGTTTAATCTCTCCAGATATTCTGAAAGGCTACAAGAAATGTGCAACATTCAATGAAAGTCGTGATCGGGATAATGCATGGTTGACTTTGCGGTATGGCATGGATAGTAAAAATGGAGAGGGAATGAAAAGGACTTCATCCATAATGTTGGAGAGAAAGGAAAGTCTCTAGGAGAGATTTCGGAACTGTTGACGAGGGAGGGGATTATGAGGAGAAGTTGTGTGCATAGGGCCAGGTTCTTGGATGAAATGGCGGCGTTGATTCCAGATGGAATGGCAAAGTTCAAGAAAAACCTCGTGAGCGTTGAAGAATTGGAAGGGGACAACAAAGAATTGAACTTGAGTTTTGCAGATGGTGAAACGGCTTTCGCGGATGTAGTGATTGGTTGTGATGGGATCAAAAGTGCGGCAAGAAAATACGTTATGGAAGGCCAGTCAATTGAGCCAGAATTTGCCGGCACCTACGCTTATAGGGCTATGGTTCCCAGGGATGTTGCTAGAGAAGCAATAGGAGATGATTTGGCATTGAATGGTCAATTGTACCTTGGATATGATGAATATATAATAACTTACCCGGTGGAACATGGTGATTTGATTAACATGGTTGCACTGAAGACGAAGAAGAACATGGAATGGGATAAGGAGCGTTGGTTGATACCTGCTACCAAAGTAGAGATTTTATCAGATTTAGAAGCCTTTGAAGGGGAACTGGTTGAATTGGTTTCAGAATACTGCACCGGAGACAAGTGGGGACTTTTCCATCTTCCACACCCTCAGCAATATTATCGTGGAAGGACATGTCTTATGGGTGATGCTGCTCATGCAAGTACACCGCACTTGGGAGCTGGCGCCGGAATGGCCTTTGAGGATGCATATGTTTTGAGCCATCTATTTGGGGGTGTCAAGAATACAGCAGATATTGAAAAGGCACTCAAGGCTTTCGATACGGTGAGGAGACCGAGGTCACAGAAATTAATCAGGAATAGTAAGGAGTCCGAAGAGCTCATTACGTTTTCTCATAGTGAATTTGGAGATGATGTGGGAAGGATAGCTGATGAGGTTGATTTGTTGTATGAATGGGTCTGGGATTATGATCTTGAAGGGAGTTTGCTAGAGGCGAAACAGCTTTCGGGGTTGTTTTAATCCTTGGCCTTTTAGGCGAGGTGAGATGCATTTGCGGGTATCTTCATAAATATCTTTATACCATTCAATTTTTCAGAGATAAAATCCATTTTGGTCAATTAATTGATCTATTCAAGCATTTTTGTTCTAATAGCTGTCTATCAACTACTACCACAGCCAAAATGTACGAAGTATGGGCTCTCCATTATAAGCACGTGCCACAAGATAGTAGATTATTATTATGAGCAAGGCCTCTGTATACTCCGTAATACGACGATCTAGGGAGTGTGGCGTGGCTGCCTGTCTTAGATTTTACCAATGGGCACTATATGACCGCGTCCGGAGCAAGGTTCAAGGATGGTACAAGGTACTGATGGGCCAGAAAGGATAAAACACTCCCAGCCCACTATCCCCCCTCGTAGTTTAGTATCTTGTGATGTATGTCAACGTTGTTGAATGGAGTAGCGTACGCTATAATGTTACAAATCATAGGCGCATTGGGGATGAGAACTATATATAGATTGAAAGAGTAAGTAATATACCGTATAAACTCAACAACTTCGCTTCACACTAAATCCTTTTAAGAAGAAAATCGACAGTGGGTTAGGGTTCGGAATCTTCAAATTCCGAAGCTTTTTCAATCTCATATCGGAATTTTCGATATCAGTCGACCTATGAAATACTTGGAATCACAGATTATTCATCAATTATGTCGGAATTTGAAAACTCCGAACCCTAACCCACTTGTCGATTCTCTTCTTAATAGGATTTAGTGTGAAGCGAAGTTGTTGAGTTTATGAGGTCAGGGCTAATATAAGCGATTGCACCAAAATTATTATAGCAGTTTGAAAGTCGAATATAACTTATCAATGATATCGATTAAAATCAATTCTCAAAGAATAAATAATTATTAATTAAATTTATATTGAATTTCGAAATGATTGAGTTTCGATAAATTTTGGTGAAAAAATCTATCAAGTTCCGAGCCCGGACTCATTAAATACCCGCCTGAATAGAAGAAGTGTTTCACGTGAGCTCCGGAGCTAGTCCAATTCGTACTAGTAGAATTCTGATCTTCGTTCTGTAGAACCTTCACTCCTCAATACAATAAGTCTGAATGCCTTCAATTCTAGCTATATGCTTCTCATCATTCTCTACGAGAGGTCATTTCTTTAATATATAAGATATTTTAACTTATATATTATTGTTTTCTCTGTCTTCTAATATTGTTTTAAGGAATTCAATTAGATGAGGAGATATCTCTTTCGAATTTTGAAGATTTCAATTAAATTTTAATGATTTTATAATTTTATAATTTTAATGATTTTATAATTTTATAATTTTAAAACTTTTAAAGAATTCGGAACTTTTAATAAGTTTAAGTAACTTTAAGATAGATTTTTAAATAAAAAATTGAAGAATTCAAAGAATTTAAATGATTTTATTAATAAATCTTGAAATTTATAATATTTTAATCATTTAAATTTCATTATATAAATTTCCAATCAATAAATATATCATTACCTAATCAGAGCTTTTATTTATGAAGACAAAGCACGGTTATTTTTTGATATGAATTATAATACTTTACTTATCAATATTCGTATATAATCACTAAATTTTCAAATAGCAACCAATACATACCGTCATTTACTTATTAATCAACCTTTCAGAAGGCCTAGAAGTAGAAATGGTGTTAGGAATATTGCGCTAACCCCGCATTCTAGTCTTCACTGCTCAGATGAAAAAAGGCCTCAACTGTGATTTCATAACCCCTCCATAAAAACTTTAGTTTACACTCGCTATTCAGTGTTCGGTCTCGGCTGTTATTTCCAGTCTCGTTGAGGGTTGCTCTATTTAACCTTACCTGGGTATGGTATGGTCCGAAATTTTGGTTGCAAGTTCTCGCCAATCCTACCTCTAGTAACACCCTTCTTTTTCACTCCTCACTGGTGCAATGATCGATTTTGTTTGCATGGATTTCACTCAACATCATCACCTCTCTATCACAAACACCTTGACCAATATCCAAATATGAAGAGAACCTCGCCCTCGACAGGTACATCATTTCCGAGTTATCTTTGTCAAATATGTTTATCTACATACACCACAATTGGACATCTACGCCGTCATGAAGCTGTGCGTAAGTTTATACATCCACCCCACTGTTATCCGCGAGGGAAATCATTAACGTTAAAACTCAAATAGATGCCGGACAACGGCTTTTTGGGTGCCACTTTTGTGATCAACACTTTTTCAGATCGTGAGGTATATAGTTGACAGATGCATGCTATTATTACTGACAGTCTGTTAGAGATGCTGCCAGGAGACATTCAAGATCATGCCCAAGCAGGGGTGACAGACCAATGCCTCCGCTTCGGCCAAGAGGAAAGCAGAAGCAATCATGTGACTCTTGCGCAAAATCAAAACGAGCTTGTAATCGAGGTCATCCATGTGAGGGTTGTCAACTAAGTAAAGTGCCTTGCACATATTATCGCTCGACAGGAAATCATGAAGGTCCACAGTCATTGCAAACTGCTCAAGAGGCTGGAACTTCAGTGCAACAATTACACGGCCCCGCGCCGACACAGTCCAATCAAGCCGGTAACAAAGCAGCAGCTCCTGGCATACCACCTCAAGATCCTCGGATGCAGTTCAACTTTCTTCTTCATTACACATCGCCAGGAAAAGAAAGCCTTTTGGGTTTCTTCGGCTCTTTAACGACCACCATTATACCTACTCCAACCATTTCCACACTTTCCGCACCGTTATCCTCATCGCTCATGCCGAGTTCCTCACTACTGGAGTTTCCTGGCGAATTGGAAGATCTCATGCAGGGCAATACATTGCCCATATTGGATGACTTCATCTGGAATAGTGAAATCAGCACTCCACCCATTAACCGTTCCCTAGCATATTCTTCTCAATTGGAAGGCCGGCTCCAGGAACTCATTTCCCAACTTGTTACCGCTCAGGATAAATTATCCAAGCGATGTGATGGAGACACACCACCCTTTTCCGAAGAGGTGAGGAGTGTTTTGTTGACTGTTCCTAATTTAATAGATTTTACTCAATTATATTTCGACCATTGGCATCCTAATTGTCCTATCATACATCTCCCTACCTATAACCTCGAGACAGTATCGCTTCCATTGTTATTTGTTGTATTCCTCATTGGCGCAGCCTATTCGTCGCCTCGAGATACGGCTAGTTTAGCAGTAGAATGCGGTACTTTATGCGAGGAATTTGTGTTCGAGAACGATGAAGTGAAGTCAATACTTCGTACTGAACAGGGTTTCGAAGGGCCTACTAGTCTTCAAACTGTTCAAGCGGTATTTCTTGTAGCCGTACTGCAGACTTGGCAGAATGGACCAGAAGCACGGAAGAGAATGCGTAATAGGCGGTATTCTGATATTGTAACCATGGCAAGGACACTTGGTTATACCTCTTCAAAAAACATGTATGCTACGGGTATCTACCCTTTCAACTGGTTAGCTTATGTTGAAGCAGAAGCAAGAATCAGGTTAGCTTGTTTGGTCTTCCCATCCTTGATACGAAATACTGAACATAATTTAGGGTCATGGCCACGATATATCTTATAGATTGCCATCACACTATGTTTCATAAATATCCACCACGTTTGATGGTTAGCGAAATGGTCGGTGATATGCCATCTTCAGATGAAGCATATGCCGCTACCGATGCTCTTGTTTGCGAAGGATATCTGCTAGGAACAAACGAAAAACCACGGGCCTCACTGGCAACCTCAATGGCGTGGCTAATGGGGGATAAATGGAACGCAGTGCATCATTATGGACTTACAACTCTTGATTTGTTCATGCTGCTCAATGGTGAATAAACTCTCACATTACTCATGCACAAGGAAACTTCGCTAACTTTATATAAGCATTGAATAACACTATCTTCCTGCTGAAATCGACCGCTCTGGGGATGCATAACTCTGGTCGTGTTGTTCAAGCTCTCGATAGATGGAAGATCCTTTGGGATAACCACCTCGGACATGTTGGGCTTGAATTTTCAGGAATTGGATTCTATAAGAATTCTCTGGAATTTTGGCAGCTTGTCAAATTAGTTCTTAAGGTCGAAGGAAGCACTGAGCAGATCGGACTTAATAACTCGGTCGGGACGGATGAAGGTTCGATGTCAGCAATTAATGCTCTAATAGAGAAGTTCCAAGGGGTTAGTATCTCCTAATTAGTGGTGCTATACCTTAGGGCTGGTCACAACCAATCCTACGATCCGGGCATAGCTGTGACCTATCATTATGGCAAAAAAGTTACCAAACCACATCTGTAGACGGTAGAAGATGTTCCCATAGGATTATTTAGATTAGGGAGTAAAAAGCGACGAAACCACGAAGCTCAAACCATAGGTTCTAATGCGCCCTTCCCACTGATCTCAAGTTCGTCTATCTCTCGAACAAGACTTTTTGTCCCTGTAGTCTCAGTGGCCTCAACCCAGTTACCATGTATTTGAGCTTTGATATGGAATGGTAACTCAACAATAGCAATTGCCTTCTCAAAATCTCTCGTATCAATCACGATCAAATCGCATCGATTAGCAATCCTTCTTTCGACCATTGCCATCACCCAACCATCTCCTTCTTCAGCATCTCTTGATCGAGGAATGAAAATTGGTTCTTGAACATGCGAATCGTCTCCTGCGTAGAAATATCTCGTTTCGTTCGTCGTATTACTATGCATCGCAAGACCGTTGAGTCCTTGGTATATGTTACTCTTCCCATCACTTTGATCAGGAATAAAAACATCCAAGAATACCCAATTATACTCTTTCGTCATGAATCTCTCATCGATTCTCGGAAATTCACATGGAGTATTCAAAACGACCATAGGATCCGGTATCTTGCTCCCACTCGGTTGGCTCAAATCGAATTCCCAACGTGCAAAATCTCCCTTTGTATCCGGACTCGGCATGCTTCCATCATCCGGTGGAAAGAATGGAAATGCATTATCATGCACCCTCGAACTTTCCATGTATAACTTTCCATCCTTCCCTTCCCAAGCCCCCGCAGTATGAACCGGCATACAATTTTTCCACTCATAAAACCTGCTCTCACCCTCCTTCCACCCCTCTGGCAATGGCGTCGATTTTCTCCTCGGAACCACAATAAACGTAGCCGGTTTTTCATAATCCCAAGCCCAATGCTGTCCCCCTTTTTTCATCCTCTCAATATCCGCTTCAAAACACCAACATACAAGTATCAACCAATTCTCCGTAATAGCACAGTCATGTATAAAAGCACACCACGGACTCTTCACCCACAATTCCTCCACTTTTTTCCCTTGCGCATCAAGCGTATACGTAACCACATCCAGCGTCGCCAATCCCTTCGCTTCATACCCGAAAACCACAAGTTCATTTGTAAACGGATCAACTTTCGGATGCGCAGTGAAAGTCTTCGACTTAATTCCCTCAGAAGCAAAAGGATCATATCCCACCGTCTCCAACGTATCCCCATCAACCTCATACGGCAAACCCACTTCCTTCAACGCCAACAACTTGTCGGCCCACATAACTAAATTTGTATTCGCTGTACTATCCACCGCGGCCCGTACACATGGATGGTGTGTATATGGATTCCGATACAACCCGAATAATGTCTTGTTGGCCCGTCTTTCGAGTTTGTATCGCTCGGTCTCTATGTATCGCATTTTCATATCGACAATTCCGTCGTGGAAGCGAAAGGCCGAGATATTGCCGTCGCCGTCGATGGGTACATTTTGTGGGTGGGGAGGGACGAACGGGTCGCACATTACGCGGTAAAATGTTCCGTGGATTTGTGGGGGAATGGTGCCGAGGACGACTAGGTTGGCGACTTCGCCTTCGAGGCGGCAGGGGAGATTGGAGCCTGCAAGGTCCAAGGCTGTAGGCCATTGGGAGGTGAGACTGTGGGTGTTTGGGTTGGAGGAGGCGGTTGAGGGGGTAACTTTCGAAGAGGAGGGACCGTTGGGAGCATGAAGGGGCAGGGTTCCTGTAGATGATGGAGGGTCGGTTAGTATCGTCATGGTTGTGATTAGTGAGTAGTTAAGTGTTGGGATGAATTGATCGAGGTCAAATAAAGTTTGTTTCTGGGTGAAGAATGAATGCAATGTAGAATGTAGCAGTGGAATACAATTATTTAAATTAAAAACTTAACACTAGCGAAGAGCATCAACTCCCGTTTCTATATCCCGCCCTCGTCAATATACACTTCCCACAATTACAAACGCCCGGCCTCGTCTGCAGTAAAACCTCCCCTCACTGCATACATCCTATCTATCACGTATACGTATTCCATCCGGGGACCATCCTATCACAATATGAACAACATACACACCTAACTACCGGATGCAGTCTCCCCCACTAAAAGACCGGACCTTTCCCCCCGATCTAACCTTCAAAACATACAGTAGCTATCGAGTTTCCCTATATGTGGGTTCATGCCAAGTCTGAGAATGGCGATCATTCTGCCAAAGCTCTGTCAAATCTTGAGGTGCATCGGGAACATCCCTCTCTACCCCATATTTATGGGGGCACATTGTAAGTTTGTATCCACACCTTGTATTCGTTGGGAAATATTTATTTTTTTGTGGAATTGATATTGATTGTTCGTGAGGTGGAGCAATATCTTGGCTGATCCTTGAGGTGGACTTTCGGTATCGTACGGAGGTTGAAAGGGTAAGTAATGTAAGACATTTCGAATTTGAAGATTTTGAAGACATTTCAACGATCTTATAATTCTCGAGCTTGTGTAACCTCTTTTAATGAATTCAAAATAACCTTAAAATAGATTTCGAAATAAAATATTAATGATTTTGAATGATTTTGCTACTAAATCTTGAAATTTACAATACTTTAATCACCTAGATTTCATTATACAAATTTCAATTAGCATAACGATATTATTGGATAAAGCTCCTATTAGTAGACCAAGCACAGTACAATACTTCTCCCATCAGCCTCCGTGTAGTAAACACAGGATGGAGGTTCGAAAAACATCATATGTAGCATCCAAGTGGATTTCCCCGAGTCGAAAGAACACGAGCCCGGTGAATTGATGATCGGGAATTTCCCACATGTGTGTAACTTCTCCGTGTATGAACACAAACATTTTGCTCGATGTGATCAGCCACTTGTGGAAATAATGCATTATGCGTAAATGATCATGACTTTGGACAGTCTGGTGGTCGGAACTGCCCCTCCAGACGTGATTCAGTGGGCCACCTCAATTAAATTCAGTTAGAATAGAAGCTTGCGGTCCATCCAAAGGCCATTCAGGATCGGTAATTCTACACGTTTCGGATGTGACAGCCTCTGCTAAGGACAAAGGTATAATCTTTTTTTTCTGCTCCATATTTCTTGAAAATGCTCCCGCACATATCCAAGGTCTGAGAGCCGACTGCTTTTCCACCCGAGGGTCGTAAGCAATCAATGGTAGCTTGATTGTGAACACTCTTAACGTGATAAGATTCGATATTAGAGAAGTCAGATGTATATAGGTACACCCTCGGCAACAAGTAGCTCTATTGAAGTTGTCATATGGTACATAAAAGCCACGATAAACGATCGCTCACCTAAGCTTAACCGCCAAATTTGGAACGGATCGGGAGAGCGGCCTTGAGGATACATGTTGATATCCAAGCCGTTCTTCAAAAATAACTTCATGATACGAGTTTGGCTCATCGGGAGGCTCGGACAAAAGCGAAATAGACATTGAGAGAGTCAAGTCCAATACCACTACCGAGGAGTGTCTGGACGACGTCTTCGTGGCCATGAAAAGTGGCAATCTGTAAGGGTGACATCGAGATTGTGCCAAGCCTGCTTCGAAGTGTATTGCGCTCCGCGTTACTCTCAAGTAGCAGTTGAATTACACTATCATCACCGTGCACAGCGGCGAGTTCGAGGGGGAATATCAATTGGCAGGTGAACTCTTCTAATCAACGTACTATGTTGGCGTATTTGTCTAATTCCAATTAGGTTACAAGCTTTGGCTTGTGATGAGCTCCTCATAATTACCCTGAGATGCCTATTCGAGCTATTTATTTCATATCTATGAATATAGCTTTAGATTTACCTTAAATGATTGAAGTGTTTGAGCGTTTCTGATTAAAACTCATCACATATTTTCCAAAAAAAAAAAAAAAAAAAAGCTCAAATCATATATCTCATTAATGGAATTCGATATTAAATCAATCTTAGCTATCAATACGTAGTATATATATTCGACTTAAAAGATCGAAATGAATTTTGCTTCAATTCTGAGATGCATCATTCTGCAGTCCTACTCTATGTTCGGGTTGACTTCGGGTTCCGAGGTATATTCATCATATAGGACAAGAAGCTTGAAACGTGGAAAGAACAAAATACATCAAATTCAAGTAAAGTAAGTGCGGCAACAGAAGGTACGATGCGGTGTTTTCGGATGATAGGTATGAATATTTTCTCTTCAGTTCTCAAGTTCCTAAGTGTTCTGAGAGATGTTGCGAGAATGTGATTACCTGCAAACATCAACAGCAGACGTAATACTTTTCTCGTTTTTCTTATCATATCCCCAGTTTCTTTCTATATTTTCCTCATCGGTGCTTATGATCTGCCGGCCCATATCATCGGGCAAAACTACCTGCAGAGAACGCATCAATCTACCAACATAACCGACGACATATTCAGTCTCCCTCCTGTCTCCTCCGGCGCCATTTGAGCCGTGTGCGAAACAACACGATGGGGTCCAGAGATCGTATTTACGTGTGATAATTCTGTCGGCGGAGTTGGAAACATACGAAACTCAGTACTGAATTGTGTGCGGTATGTGATATCAGCAGGCGCAAGCCTAGTTATCCCACGAATCATTCTTCGAAACGCTCAGGATATATCAAAGATACGCACTGGTGAAAGGACCGGTATGGAATTTATGTTTGATGCTCCACATTTCATTGATTCGCTCAAACTCTCTTGTCCGCAGCTGGTGCTTTACCGATATGTTCACGATGTTCCGAATCGAGCGAAGTGTAGTGGTCCGATTGCTTTGTTACCTGAAAGTTTAGTTTCTGGAGTGATTCCAAAAACAGGACTGAAGCGCCCAGAGGCTTGGAGGGGATTATTTCAGGATTGGTTGGATGTGGTCTCCAGTTCCATGATGAAAACGACAATGTAAAACCCGGTTCTGATTGAGCTTGGGAGATCTTATCTGCAGTATCCGATATATTCTGATGAAGAGGAATTCGCACTTTCTTTTGGTGGGATTTTGAAATTCAGACACGATGTGAGAATTCTAGCTACGACGGTTCTCCAGAATCTGTTGCCTACATACAACACATCTCGTGATATATCGCATCCAATTCTTCCTAATGCATTTTTCGGTGCACATCTAAGAACAGAAATAGATGCTGTGAAAGCGTGGCCAGCCAATGATTGGATCTACCAACGTTGCGAAGTACAATCGAAACACGACTTGCATAAAATAGCCTCTACAAACCTCACCCTAATCTACGTAGCATCAGGAAACAAGACCGAAATCGCCAGATTTTCACGAGATGCGGCCACATACGACCTCACTACAAAATTCATGTTACTCGATGCTAAAGATGGGGAATATTTGAACACACTGGCTTGGGGTCAACAGGCATTGGTGGATTTTCTTGTTATGACGAAAAGTTCGATTTTCGTTGGGATAGGTCATTCGAGTTTTGCGTGGAATGTTGCGTTGAAAAGACATGTGTTTTCGGAGATGAAGAAGGGATATTCGAACGGACCGGAGGTATTAAGTGATGAGTTGAGTGAGGTGTTAGGGGTGACCGGTACGTATCCGGAATATGCGGCTTGTCTGTGGCCTTGACTGTGCCATAATACTTGAATGTTGTAAATGAGATACATGGTTAATATTTGGGGGATGGGATGCAGATTTTTGGCTCGAGGTAAATATATATGTATAAAGGGTTATAGTATTAATTAAATGACTGGGCAATATCCTTCCGAGGTGTTTGAGTTGATACTTGAAAAGAAGTAATGAAAACCTTGGAATGTCGAAGTGATATGAGCTTTTAATGAATGCATCAGGGTTAAACACTGGTAGACTTTGTTTTGAAGAATAGGAGCGTATTTTAGTACATAAAGGAACATTGAATATTGGAGAAGTATAGTCTGAAGAGATAGAGAGTAGAAGTTGATATTTGGAATAAGCTTAGTATTTGAAGGATATAGGCTGAACTTTTAGCATGGTAGAGATTAACATAAATCAAAGTAAAACATTAAAGAGCAAAAGCACAAGGCATTCATATGTATGACGAAATCGTTCTATTTGAAGCTATGACATGAAAAGCTATCAAGACGAATGTCAAAAAGTCACGATGTGTATATAAAATGAGTGTAACATTCGCAACTCGCCTATTTTTTTTTACCCCTTTCCATTCCCCTCCACACACTCAAATTCCTCCTATACCCCCTATACCCCCGCATTCCCTCCCATGACCTCCCAATTCCTCCACAGATATACAAGTCTATTCTTATATACTATCCTACCAAAAACCAACGATGTAAAAACCAATGTGAACGTCGCAACGCAGAAATGTTAGGAAAATTTGTATTGTACATGTGAAATACCCTAAGATGCGTAAACAGCCTAGTTGCTGCCGGTATGACTGATCTCCCTGTCCTTGAAATTGGCGAAATTGACCGGCGCGGGTATGACCGCGAATCTATCTATTACTAGTAGAATCTCTCACGGGGTCGTAGGGCTTGGCTGCGATCGACATTTGTTGAATCCCCTTCACGAGATCGTAGGCTTCGCTGCCATCCCCCTCCTTCCCCTTGGCACCAGATTGGCCAGCGGTACTAGATTGACCAGAAGTACCGCAATCAGCAGCATTCGCCCCGTCCTGTTTGCATGCTTCCATCGGTTTGTCGACATTCTTTGCAGCGGCGCCTTCCTTGAGAAAATCGGTGGGGGCTGGACCTTGGCTGTTTCTTAATTCTTTGCAGTAATTAAAGAGAAGGGGTCGTTGGACGGGGTATTGTCTTTGGATATGTTGTCTCAGATGCTTTTGCAGGAGTTGGTGAAGCAGATACTGGCTGATAATATCTATAGTTGTTGGGACGAGATGGGGACAGTAATCGACGAAAGGTGAAGATGATGAGTAGTGCCGCGACGTTACCGTGAAGAGCTTGAGGCTGAATAGCCGAAGAGAATAGCTTTGTGTGTTAAATCAGGCATGGGCAACCGTACCCTATCCGGGGTATTTGACCTCTATAGGGTGGTTACCCTACCCTATAGAGATTTTATAGGATGGTTACCCGGTAATACCGCCGGGTGCCAGGGTACCGCAGGGTAAATATCATGTGATCGTCCTATATTATCATCTGAAGCTTTATAAGTTAATCATTTGATATTGAAATCATGTGATATGGATGTGATATGATATGATCAAGATTCCGAATCATATGATTGTTCGATCATATGAACTCACATGCTAAATACCCTGCGGTACCCTGGCACCCGGAGCATTTCTCTGGGTGGTTACCCTACCCTGTAGAGCTCGAGCAGGGTGGCTTTTCGGCCGGGTTTACCCCGGGTTACCCTGGGTATACCCTACCTTTTGCACAACCCTGGTGTGTTTTGGTGATGATGGGCGATATGATTAAAAGCTAAGTCAACTACCCCACTTTCGGACCACCCCCCTTTTGGATCACCTTAAAAAATATTAATATATAATCTTTAAACTTTAATAATTTAATAATTATTTAATTTCAATAAAATCTCTTGTAGAATTATTTTCAATAATATTATCAAAATCCTTTATATTAATTTTATAATTACTAATTTCAATTTGTACATCTCTAGTAATTTTAATCCCTATAAATTTGGAATTCGAATTAGTTCTTATTATTCGTTTTTTTTTAGGTATAATTTGTTTTCATTTATATTTCAATTGCTTTATTTAATATTTTGATTATATAAATGTATAATCTTTAATATCAAAATCTTTTGTGATTTTATGAAATAATAATTGATGAATTGGAAGATTGATTTCTTTTTTTTTGAGTTATTGTATATATATATTTTTTGAGGAGTTTTTTATAGAATAAAAGATGATTTTATATTCTATTGATATTGAATATCATTATTTGAAATAGGATTTTGAATTAGAATTTTATTGTTGTTATTTTTAAATAATAAACGATTTATAAGAGATTTAATGTAGTGTTACGACGGACTTCACTTAGTACAGTATCACGGGACAGGTGGTTATGTGATGGATTTGAGGGATCTAAGGGATCTGGGAATAAATATCTAGATTTATAAGATTCAAGGGATCCAGGTAAGATAGAATTCTGGGTTTTATAGAACAGGAAGGTTTATATAAAGGAATGGATTTTATTATAATATAGAATTTTATATTTAAGAATAATCATTAATTTATTATTATAGTTATAAGAATTGCAAATCAATTATAATTTTATTGAATTTCTATTTGAAGTTTGATCTAAACTATTTCGAGAAATTTTTAGATATTTCTATATAATTCTAAAGATAGTTTTTATAACATTTTGAGTATTATTTCTACTTCAAGTATTAATTCGATAATTAATTATTAATATAATATTTCGAGATATTATTATAGATCAGTTTGTATTAGTAATAGATATCAACGATATTGAAATAATTAATATTCCAAAGGAGATTATTATTAACGAAACTCTTAAGATTGTTTTATTTGATAAGTATCAAGGTAATTGATAAGAATTCGATATTTTCCTTTTATAGTTAGAAATTTATTTTTGATTTAATGAGGACAAATTCATTATTACGGAATCTAAGAGTATATAAACTGTATTATATTTTAGAGGAGAAGTAATCAAATGGATTTAGTTATATTTATATAATTATTTCGAGTATAACGATCAGGATTGTATATAATCTATTTGAATAATCTTCAATAGTTTTGAAGAATTTAAAATAAAGATTTGTAGAATCTTTAGAAATTCTAATGAGTTAAAGATAACGAAAGAAAAGATCTTTAATTTCAAGCAAATAGGATCAATATTGAAATATACTATGGAATTTCGAAGATATATAGAAACAATCAAATAGAACGAAATTGTTATTATGAATCATTATTATAAAGGGTTCAAATCAGAAGTCAGATTGGAATTAAAAAGAATTGCCAAGAGTATAAATTTGAATGATCTAATTCAAGATTCTATTGAATCAAATGATTGTTTTTATAAATATCGATAAAATCAGAAATCATATAAACCCTAAGGAAATCAAAAGTGAGGGTATTATTGTAAAAACGAGGATAGATTATAATACAATCTATAGAAATACAAAGATTTTATAGAATTAGATACTATATATTATACAAACAGAAATAATGATTAGAAAAAGAAATGTAAATAAAACAACAATTTATATTTTGAATATAGAAAAGCAGGGTATCGGACAATGGAATGTTGAAGTAAGAAAATAAAGAATGAAAAGGTTCATTTCAAGAATTAGTTTGGCAAAGGTTAGTTTAATATTATTTTTATGTTATAATTGTATATAATTAGTATAACGAAATTAATTATATTATTATTAGTTTATAAAGAAGAGTTAGAAGAAGAAGAAGAAATAGAGAATTTTTTATGAGTAAACAAAGATTTATAGTTAGGAGAATTATGGATTATTCGAGAAATAGATCAATGAAATTGTTGTATCTGGAGATTTGGAGATATAAATGAAGGAATTATCAATAAGGATTTTAGTATGATAAATATTGAAGAAAATGAATCTTATAAAGTTCGGTATATCGATCAATATTGAATTCTATAGTTTAAAATTATTATTAATATATTCTTTATAAAAAGAATTAATAGAGAATATCTTTGATATCCAATATAAAAAAAGTTATAGAAAGTATTCTATCAATATATATTTGAGCAAAACAAAAATCAAATTCTGTTTCTATATAGAAAAATCGGAGAAGAATATTATATTCAAATTCAAATTATATTATTATTATCAATTATAAATATAATATTGAGAATAATTTAAAGGATTTATTAATATATATAATAGAAAGATTTACTTGATAACAAAACTAGAATAGGAATAGATATAATCTATTTAGAGGATAAAGAATTACGATATATAATATTTATTAATAAAGAAGTTTAGAGTAATTTAAACGAACAAATTATACCATAACTGAATACTACAAAACAAACAGAATAGATATATTATAGAATCAAGATAAATAAATAAATACAATTAGCCATAATAGATTCAGAGATTATAGGAAATTTTATTCTATTAGAAATTATAAAGTATTTGAGAATTCCATTCCAAAAAAAACAAAACCTTTATCAATTATAATTAGTTGATGAATAATTAGCAAAATCTAATAAAAACATTTTATAAAAGATACAATCAATATAAATAAATATAATCTAATATTCAAAGGTTATATAATTTAATGTTATACTATTAAGCTAATAATAGATCATTTTAGAGATACTATAATTAAAGGTATATAATTCCAGAATAAATTGATTATAAAAAACTATAACATTTGATCAATATAAAAATGATTATAATGATATATTTAAGATATTTATGAAATATAATATATACTAAGAAGAATTGAATATAAATAATATCAACGATATAGGATATCTAATCCAGAATTCTTTATTAAAAACGAAAATTAATATTCTTTCTTTACAAATATAGAAATCAATAATATAATACGAAATTATAATCAAAACAAAGAAGCCTATAATACCAAAACAATATAAAAAATATATATATATATTTTTAAAGAATCAGGAATCTATAAAACTTTATTGGAATACAAATTATAAAATCATGAAATAATATTAAAGGAAAACAAGATATTTGTATATACCCTAATCTATTCAATATCAATTAATGAATTAAAAACACTTAAAGAATATATCGATAATAATTTGATTAAAGGATAAATCAGAGAATCCATATCTCAAATAACAAATCCAATTATATAAATACCCAAAAAGGATAATATTAAAAGATTGATTATAGATTACAGAAAATTCAATGTATTTATCAAAAAAAATCAATATCTATTTCCATTAATTACAGAATTAAAAGATCGATTAAATAGAGCAATAATATTCATCAAGATAAATTTATACAATAATTACTATTTGATTAAAATGAAAAAAGATAAAGAATAAAAAACTATTTTCAAAACCAAATGTAGATTATACAAATACCAAATTATACTATTTGGGCTAATCAATATATGAGTAATATTTATAAGATTTATAAATAATATATTATTATAATACTTAGATACTTATTATATATATTATTTGAATGATATCCTAGTATATTCAATTAATGAAGAATAATATATTAAGAATATCAATAATATCCTTGAATATTTAGTTAAAATTGATTTGTTATATAAATCAAACAAATATAAATTCTATATTATAGAAACAGAATTCTTAGGATTTATTGTATCAAATTAAAGGCTTAAAATGAATAAGGATAAAATTAAAATAATACTCGAATAAAAGCAATTTATTACAATTAAAGAAATATAATCTTTTTTAGGATTCGTTAATTTCTATTAAAGATTTATTAAAGGTTATTTAGGGATTACAATATCCTTAACCAATTTAATCAGAAAAGAACAAAAAACATTCGAATAAATCAACAAAATACAAAAATCATTCGAAGTATTCAAATAAACAATAGCCAGAAAACCAATATTATTAATATTTAATTTAGAAAAGCAAATTATAATAAAAACAGATTCCTCAGATTTCGTTATAAAAGTAGTTCTGAACTAACCAGATTAGAATGAGAAATAGCAATCGATTATATTCTATTCTCGAAAACTATTATCAGCCGAATTAAATTATGAAATATATAATAAAGAATTATTAACGATAATCGATATATTTAGAGAATGATAAATATATTTGAAAGGATCAAAATATACAATATAAATATATATAAATCATAAAAACTTGGTTTACTTTATTACAACAAAATAATTAAACAAACGATAAATCAGATAATCAGAAACTATAACTAATTACAATTTTAAGATTTCATATATCAAAGGATTAGAAAACACTAAAACAAATATTCTTAACCGAAAAGCAGAATATCAGGAAAACAAATTATAGAAATTATATACTATATTCAAAAAGGAAAGCGAATCATTAATCTATAATATATTATAGTTTATAATCATTTATATATTGAAAAACAATTATTTAAAAGATCAGATCTAATTATATTACAAAGATAACGCTATAACTATATATATAAACAAAACAATAGAATCAGAATTCATAATAGAAAATAATATAATATACTTTCAAAAAAAAAAATATATTCCTAATCGAATAATCAAAGAATTTGTAACAGAACAATATAGATTATCAGTATACAGATATTAAGGAATTACAAGAATATTTATAAAAATATAGAAAATTAATTATTTCCTATGAATGAAAACAATAATTGAAGAAATTGTTAGAAATTGTAATATTTATATACGAAATAAATTATTAAGATACACTTCATATAATCAATTCCAGACCCCAAATATATCTTCTCAATTATAAAAGTTCATTATATAGGATTTTATAATTAAACTATTATTTTCGAAAAACTTTATTACAAGAATAAAATACGATATAATATTTAATATAATAAATAAATTGATAAAATTTATATATATAATATCATTCAAAGAAATATAGATTGTTAAACAATTAGTATATATATTCTTTAGGGTTATAATAAATATACATAAAATACCAAATAAAATAATTTTGGATAAAAACAAATTCTTTACTTCGAAATTCTGGATTATTTTATTAATATTAATAGATATTAAAAAAAAACTATCGATGATTTTTTATTTACAAATAGATAATCAAATAGAAAGAATCAATTAAACAATAGAAGTATATTTTAAATACTATATAAATTATCAATAAGATAATTGAATAGAATTATTATTTATAATACAATTCATATATAATATATCGGAAACAGAAACCATAAAGATAATATCAGTATATATTAATTTTGGGTTTAATCCTAAAGTATATCAAATATTGATATTATAGAAAGTTAATATTGAATCAACAATAATACAAATCGAATAATTAAAGGATTTATAAAAACAGTTTGCTCTTAATCTAAAATTTATATTATTCAAAATAACAATATATTATAATATAAAATATAATATAGAATCTATATTCAAAAAAGAGAATAAAGTTTATTTACTATAACAAAATATAGAAATCAAAAGATCAAACAATAAATTAGATTATAAGAAATTAGGACTATTTAAGATTAATAAGATAATAAAAACTATTAATTATCAATTGAAATTATCAGATATAATGAATATTTATCCAGTATTCTATATATCTTTATTCGAATCAGTATTATTAGAAATACCAAATATGTTAACTTTTGGTGCAGGAAGTAGTAGTATTGTTGATTATATAGGTTGAATTAAGGATCTATAATTCTAGTAGAAGTAGAATTGAGGTTATCCCTAAATATAGTCTATACATTATTGTGATTATATAATCTCAATTCTAATCCTATAATAGTTTTATTTCCAACACTCTCCTATTGAGGATATTCTATTCGATCCTTTTAGACTATTAATTCTAATATTTTTTTGAACTTTTCGAAAGCAATCTTTGTACAAGGCTTTGTTATTCCGTCGGCAATTATATTGTATATATTAATATAATTAATAGCGATTTTCTTCTTTTCTATTAAGTTTTTGATGAAATGATAACTGATATTTATATATTTGGATCGTTCGTATAAATATAGGTTCTTGATTAAAACTAAAGTATTTTAATTGTTATTAAGCATTTGAACTGTATTTTTGTTTTTTCCAATATAATTTGATCTGAATAGGTTTTTGAGTATTTGTATAATTCATCTTTTTTGTTTAGTAAATATTGTTATCGCAATATATTTTGATTCTGTATTAAAGATAGCTATAAACGTTTGTTTTTTGTTAGCCTACGATATAAGGCTTCTATAAAATATCATAACTTTTTTTGAAACATTTTTCTGGTTATATTTGTTATTAGTTCAATTTGTATCTGTATATATCTTTATTGTATTGTTAGATATATTATATTTTTTGTAGATATAAGATTGTATTTATTTTGATCCGAATTATAGTTTCTGTTTGATTGTTGATCGTAGATATTGCATCAGATTTTTCAAAACTATAATATAATGTTTTGTTGGTTTTGCTATAAATTATGAAAGTCTTTCAATTGAGAACACTATATTTAATCGAATATATACTATTAAATGAATCATACTTTTTATTCGTTATTGATATTCATTCATATCTATTAATTCATCATTATCAATTATTAACTGAAAATAAGTATAATCCATTATTGGTAGTTTCTTGATTTGATATTATCTATATATGTTAACTTTTGGTGTAGGAAGTAGTAGTATTGTTGACTATGTAGGTTGAACTAAGGATCTATAATTCTAGTAGGAGTAGAATTGAGATTATCCTCAAATATGGTTTATGCATCATTGTGGTCTTATAATTTCAATTCTAATCCTATAATAGCCTTATTTCCAATACTCTTTTATTGAGGATATCCTATTCGATCCTCCTAAACTACTAATCCCAATATTTTCTTGAATCTTTCGAAAGCAATCCTTGCACAAAACTTCATCATTCCATCGGTAATCATATCGCATATATTGATATAACTAATAACGATTTTCTCCTTTTCTATTAAATCCTTAATAAAATGATAATTGATATTTATATATTTGAATCGTTCATATAAATATGGATTCTTAATTAAAACTAAAGTATCTTGATTATTATTAAACATTTAAACTGTATCTCTATTCTTTCTAATATAATTTGATTTGAATAAATCTTTAAGTATTTATACAATCTATCTCCTTTGTTTGATGAATATTGTTATCACAATATATTCTAATTCTATATTAAAGGTAGTTATAAACACTTGTTTCTTATTAGCCTACAATATAAAACCTTTATAGAATATTACAACTCCCCTTGAAACACTTTTCCGGTTATATTTGTTATTAATTTAATCTGTATTTGTATATACCTTTATTATATTATCAGATATATTATATTCTTTGTAAATATCAGATTATACTTTTTTTGGCCCGAACCATAATTTCTATTTGATTGTTGATTATAAATATCGCATTAGATTCTTCAAAGTTATAATATAATATTTTGTTAGTTTTGCTATAAATTATGAAAATCTTTCAACTGAAAATATTATATCTAATCGAATGTATACTATTAAATAAATTATATTTCCTATTCGTTATTGATATTCGTTTATATCTATTAATTCATCGTTATCGATTGTTGGCCGGAGATGGGTATAATCTATTATTAGTAATTTCTTAACTTGATATTATCTATATGTAATACTGTATTTGATTAGTATAATATCAAAATATTCTTTTTGATCCATAATTAATATATACGCTTTTCTATTACAAATGATTTTAACATTTAGGATCTTATTAATCTCCCCTAGATTTTTAATATTAAAATAAATCGATAACTTTTCATCGAATCAAATGATTTGCAATAATATATACGATACAATAATAATATCATCGATATATATTAATAATATTATATTACAGTTTTTAGATATATATAGATATAGATTTACCAAACTTTATACAAAATCTATATCTAAAAATTCTTTCTTCAATAATAAACTTCAATCCTTTTCAGCTTGCTTCAAATTATATAGACTTTGTAGAACTTATAGTACATATCCCTTTTTGATTTTGATACTTTGGAGTGATTCGAAGTAGATCTTTTTCTTTAAATATAATTTGATAAAGATATTTTTGATATCGAAATATAAATATTCTAAATTTTCTTTTGTAATAATAATTAGGAATAGTCTAAATATATCTAGCTTTATTGTTAATACAAATATTTCGTTATAATCCTTTCCTAATATTTAATTGAATCTTTGAATTATTAATCTTGTTTTGAATTGTTCTATTTTGTTATCTTTGGTTTTAATTATAAATATTCATTTTATTGAAATCAGATTATTTCTTTTAAGAAGTATATATTCTTCCCAAATATTATTTTGAATTAAAGATATGATTTCCTTTTGGATAGTTTCCTTTCATTTTTCAAAATGTTTTTGATCTAATATTGCTTTCTTATAAATTCTTAATATTTTGATTTCTAGAACTTTTTCAATCGGATATATTATATCTTCTATATTATCTATATCTATCAATGAAATTATGAAATCTGAAATAATTTTGTTTTTAATATAAGAGTTCATCTTATAAATAATTGGGATTATAATTATAATATGTTTTATACTTTCTTGAGTTTTGGTCTATATAGATATTATAATCAATATTTTTATAATCTTATTTTCCTATTCTTTTTCAGGATTTTGTTCTATATTTCTTTTTTGTTTTTATATTAGATATCTTGAGGATTCGTTTTCAAGGTTTATTTTATCCTTTTGCTCAATCTTAAATGATTATGGATTTACTTCGTTTTTTGATTCTATTGAAATAAACTTATCAATAAAATTTAAGATAATCTTAAATTTTGCTTTTGGTATAAATTCAAGATTTACAAAAATTGATTTTTGGATTGAACCCTTTGAAATAATGGATTCGATATTTAAAGTATTCTTGAAAGAAGATTCTTGATTTGTTTTTTGGATATTATCATTTTTATCTTTATTGTATATTAGTATTAATATATCTAATTTACTTGGTTTCAATTTGACAATTGGGGTGTTTGATATAATCATTGAATTCGGTATAATATCTATTGAAGAGAATGTTTGGAATAAAGATGATATAGATATTGCATTTAATGTTAAGAATGGAAAAGATACTTTGTTTATTACCAATCTACTATAAGGTTTTCAATCTAACTTTATATTCTTTATTCCTTGTAGGCCTGATTCATAATTTCTTAATTTAAAATCCAAATCTCTTCCTCGATAAGATTCATTTATAATTACTCTACTTAATCGAAATATATAATCTAATTCTGGAAAATACATTTTGATATATTTGTTCATAACTTTTGAGTACTCTAGGAATACATCGATTCTCGAAGTGTCCCGCAATTTGTCGTATTTCTATTTTTTCAGAATAATCTTGGGATTGATATAAACGTAACATTTGTTCCCCCAGATTTTGTATATTTCTATATTTAGTATTATACTTGTAAAAGCTTTTATAAAAGATCAATCTATTCTGTTTATATCAGGATCAATATTAATACGATTCCTGATATAAATATCATACTTTATAATTTTATCCTAAAATTCTAATAATAATTCAGTTTCTTTTAGTATTGTTTTTATATTTGTTTCTACAATCCTTATATTCTGTTTTGCAGGTCTGTTTTGATATAAAGAGACAATTATTGTAATTTCGGATTGTATATTTGATGATTATTTATAAATAGCTTATAGGAATTCTAATGTATTGTTAGTCCTGATTGCAATGATCTTTTCTTTAGTAGCTAATTCTATTTTCTTTTTCTAAGTTTTCAATATTTAAATTGTATTGTTTTTTTATTTAAATAGTATGATCCAATTTATTCTTGTATAATTGTTAATGATCAATATGAAATAACGATTCCTTTGAATCGATTTTGAAAATGGTTTTGTAATATCGAAATGTATAAATTCGAGTCTTTTTGATTTGTATAGATTTAATTGCTTTGGAATACAATTGGTTATCTTGATGAGTATATATACTTCGTAAATATTTAATTCAAGTGGGATCTTTATCAGTTTAATTATATTGAATATCTTGTATAGATTCTTGATCTTATTTGGACCTAAATAATTGAATCTTCGATATTATAATAGATATCTCTCTTTCTCCTTAAATATTAATTCGTTATCGATACCTTTAGTATTATCGATTATCTTTGAAGAAAAATCTTTTTTCTGATTATTTTGGTATATATTAGAATAAAGAATTGTATCCTTATATTCTTTGATTATATATAAAACCATATACATTCCGTTTTGTATTTTAATACGGATAACTTTTTTATTATCCTTCTTGAAATACATATAATAAAAATTGAATTCCCTTTGCAACTCTATTTCGCAAATCTTTTTTTTTAATAGCAAGTTTACTCCTAACTCTAATATATATAACATATTTGAAAGTAGTATCTTAGAATCATCTTTGTATACTATATTTATTAAACCTTAATAGCGATAATATATTACTTCTCTATCAATCTTTATTTTTCGTTTAATAATAGATTCTATTGATTTGAATAATGAAAGTTGGTTAAATATATATAAAGAAATATTTATATCGGTATATTATTTATTAGGGGAAGTTTTACTAATAATTTCTTTTATTAAATTATAATCTTCCTTTATTATATCCTCAATATCGGAATCTGATTCAAAGATATTATTAATAAAATATACTTAATCTTTCTTATTGAAATAGATCTTTTTTGGATTTGATGATCCCTTTCTTCTTTAATAACGAAAGTAATTGCAAAGGAATTTGTTGGTTTGTACTAAATGTGGGCAGTCTCGTATATAATAATCTTCCCTTTAATATAGATCGCAAATATTGTTTAAAATTTCGAAATCTGATTCTTAACATCGAGAAGTGTATCTAGATTCTTTCATAATTTACACTAACTTTGATTCATCTTTAAGACGAAATTCCTTAATCTATAAATGCTTGATTTTATCATCAATACTAAGGCTGGTTTGGATATCCAATATATCCATTATTCCTTGATAATCGATTAGAAGATTATATATTAAAACCAAGAATAAGATAGTATCTTGATATACTGATCGATAACTTTCATTTATAATTCCTAATTTCCTTTTGTACTCTTTCAATTTGTCCCAAACTTCGATAATGATTATATCGGAATAGATATTGAATTGGAATTTGAAATTCTGAATCATTGTTATATATATATTGATTATAACTGCATTGATTCTAGTATATTTTGATTTAAAGTATCTCTAAAATATATATACTATTGAATATTCGTCGGTAAAGGCTTTATCATTATCATTAAATATTGTACAAATATATAATAATGTATTCGCTTCGTCCTTTAAATATTCCGATTTTAATTCGACATTATAATATACACAACTATTGATTTCGTAAATAAATACTATATTGGATCCTGTAATCTATATATATTCATTTAATGTTTGATCAATTATATAAAACCATCCTTTCCCTTTCAATTATATCTTTGTTTATCTGAATTATCGCTTATAATTATTTTGATCGAATTTCAAAGGGTTATTTAATTCCAATATTGTGAAAGTTTCTTATTATTTAATGAATATCAAAGATAATCTTCAGATTTTTAAGATGGTTTTAAAAAAAAGGTATACAACAAATAAATTCAAAATAATAAAGAAATATAAAAATAAAACAATAAAAAAAATTCGTAAGATTATATTATAATATATTTTCTTGTAACTATACAAACTTGTTCTTCGCCTCTACTATAATTCTGTATTGGTACTATACAGACTGCTCTCCGCTCTGGCCTGTAATATTATAAATTATAAACTATATTATCGTATTTCAACTTTGCTTCGATAGTATTATATGAAAACTCTGATTTTTACTTTGTTCCATTTCTACTAGCTATACTAATCCTTTCTCGATTTGCTTTGCTTTCTAATCATTATTATATAATCGGATCTTATAATCTATTAACTTTTGATATAGGAAGTAGTAATATTATTGATTATATAGGTTGAACTAAGGATTTATAATTCTAATAGGAGTAGAATTAAGGTTATCCCCAAATATGGTCTGTGCATCATTGTGGTCTCGTGACCTCAATTCTAATCCTATGATGGCCTCATTTCCAACAATATATAATATTATATTTGATTAATATAATATCAAGATATTCTTTTTGATTTATAATTAATATATACACTTTTCTATTACAAATGATTCTAATATTTAGGATCTTATTAATCTCCTTTAAATTCTTGATATTAAAATAAATTAATAACTTTTTATCAAACCAAATGATTTGTAATGATATATATAATATAATAATAATATCGTTGATATATACCAGTAATATTATATTATAGTTTTTGAATATATATAAATATAGATTTATCAAACTTTATACAAAGTCTATATCTAAAAGCTCTTTCTTCAATAGTAAATTCCAATCCCTTTTAATTTGTTTTAAATTATATAGATTTTATAGAACTTGTAGTATATATTCCTTTTCGACTTTAATACTTTAAAGTAATTCGAAGTAGATCTCTTCCTTCAAATACGATTCAGTAAAAACGTTTTTGATATCGAAATGTAAGTATTCCAAATTTTCCTTTACAACAATAATTAGGAATAATTTAAGTATATCTAATCTTATTATTAATATAAATATTTTGTTGTAATCTTTTCCTAATATCTGATTGAATTTTCGAACTATTAATTTTGTTTTGAATTATTCTATTTTGTTATCTTTGATTTTAATTATAAATATTCATTTCGTTGAAATCAGATTACTTTTTTTAAAAAGTATATATTCTTCTCAAATACTATTTTGAATCAAAGATATAATTTCTTTTTGAATAATTTCCTTTTATTTTTCAAAATGTTTTTGATTTGATATTGTTTTTTTATAAGTTTTTGGTATTTTGATTTCTAGAATTTCTTTGGTTGGATATATTATACTTTTTGTATTGTTTGTATTTATTAATGAAATTATAAAATCTGAAATGATCTTGTTTTTAATATAAGGATTCATTTTATAAATGATTGGAATTGTAATTATAATATATTCTATATTTTCTTGAGTTTTGATTTATATAGATATCATAATCAATGTTTTTATAATCTTACTTTTCCATTTTTTTTCAGGATTTTGTTTTATATCTTTTTTCTGTTTTTGTATTAGATACTTTAGGGATTTGTTTTTAAGATTTATTGTATTCTTTTATTTAATTTCAAATGATTATGGATTTATTTCATTTTCTGATTTTATTAAAATAGATTTGTCAGCAAAATTTAAAACAATCTTAAATTTTGTTTTCGATATAGATTCAGGATCTACAGAAATTGATTTTTGAACTGGAATTTCTGGAATGATAAATTCGATATCTGAAGTATCCTTAAAAGAAGATTTTTGATTTGTTTTTTAGATATTGTTATCTTTATCTTTATTATATATTAATATTGATATATTTAATTTATCTAGTTTCAATTCGATAATTAGGATACTTAATACAATCATTGAATTCGGTATAATATTTATTGGAAAGAATACTTAAAATGAAGATGATATAGATATTATATTTAATATTGAGAATAAAAAAGGTGCTTTGTTTGCTATCGATTTATTATAAGATTTTCGATCTAGCTTTATATTCTTTATTCTTTATAAATCTAATTCATAATTTTTTAATTTAAAATCCAAATCTTCTTCTTGATAAGATTCATCTATAATTATTTTATTTGATCAAAATATATAATCTAATTCTGGAGAATACATTTTGATATATTTGTTCGTAACTTTTGAGTATCCTAAAAATACATCGATTCTCGAAATATCCTGCAATTTATTGTATCTTTGCTTTTTCGGAATAATCTTAGGATTGATATAAATATAATATTTGCTTTCCCAGATTTTATATATTTTTATATCTAATATTATATTTATAAAAGTTTTTATAAAAAATCGATCTATTCTATTTATATCAGGATTAATATTAATATCATTCTTAATATAAACATCGTATTTTATAATTTCGTTCTAAAACTTTAATAATAATTCAACTTCTTTTAGTATTACTTTTATATCTACTTTTATAATCTTTATATTCCGTTCTGCAGATCCGTTTTTGTGACGAACCCAACGAGCGTTTAGAGATCAACCTTAGAATTAAAAGCTATAGAGCTAAAGAGAATGTGCTACAAAGCTATATATATGATCGGCTCGGAACTTAGTACCGTACTAACCCGATCGTACACGATCATGTATATCTCATAATACTATCCCCCCTTTCTGAAAAGTTCGCTTCGAATTCACTTTAAACGAATGATTTAAGTACAAAATGATTACTAATTTTCTTTTGATAAAAATTCTTGATGCATGGATTGCATTACAACCAATGAATATATATCCACCGTACCATATGCCTCCTCCAAACAATCTTCAAAATATTGGTTATTGATTATCTCTTTTAGATTTTTATTATTATTGTTTTTGGATTCAATAATCAATGTAATAACCAGAATAAACTTTTATCGATCTCGAACTTCTTGATACAGGTCTAACAGACAGGCTCGTACCCAATAAAAGTTACTTCCATATCATATACATTTATTTTGCTTGTACAAAAAAGTTCTTTCAAAAAAAGAAAATTCGGGCATTTATATACAGAATAGAATCAAAGTATGATTGGGTTTGTTCGGTTGGGTATCAAAAGGGTTAAGGGTATTAATGATATTAAGGTTGTTAATATCTATTGGATTATGGTTCCGAAAATAAAATGGATTCTGCAATATATATAGGGCTCTAGGTTTATTAAAGTGGGATGATGCAGGGAATCCATTTGTTGTGTGAACAATTAGTTGTTGTATAATCTGAACAAAGTTGGGATAGAAATAGAGAAAAGAAAACTGTTGAGAAAGACGATTTCTAAGAGTAATATTGAGTTTATTACGAAAGGTTGAGATTTTATTCGAATTGGATCAATTTTGACCTTTGGTTTTGTAAAGAGTTCTTTCGAATTTTGTAATATAGATATATAAAGAATCGATTTCTTATTTGAGAGTGAATAGTTTATCTTTGGTTTCTTGAATTTTATTTGGATTATTGTAAATATATATAAATTGATTTAGGATTGTTGTATAATCTAAAGGAATGTTTTGATCAAGAAAAAAAAGTTGAGGTAATATTATAGTTTATATATAAGATTCGAAATTGAAATAAATATAGTAAAATTGAGTTGTAGAATTGCCGATCGTAGTGTCGTCTATTTGTAGTTTCATGTGAATCGAAGAAAGCCAGGTATCGAATTTTTGAGAGCTACCATTGAACTTTTCAGGATTAGGGAGAAAGGATTTCGGATAAAAAGAAATATGAGTAATAGAAATGCATTCGAGAATCAGGAAGCGTAGGAACAAGATTTCATTTCGTTGACAAATCATTTCGCTACGAAATTCTGCAATTGCAAGGTTTATCGAATTGTAATTTATAATTTAGAAATTAAGGGTAAAAAAAAAGATAACATTTTTGAATAATATTAAAAAGATTCATATACAAGCGAAAAAACATAAACATATGTTTAGATAGGAGTAAGTGGAGTGTGTATAAGTATGTACAGATATTATTCTATTTTTTATCTAAAAGAGTTTTTAATAATGTGATAAACCCAATGAGTGTTTAGAGATTAATCTTAGAATTAAAAGCTATAGAGCTAAAGAGAGTGTGCTACGAAGCTATATATATAATCGACTCGGAGCTTAGTACCGTACTAGCCCGATCGTACGCGATCACGTGTATCTCGTGACAGTTTTGATATAAAGAAGCAATTGTTATAACTTCAGATTATATATCTAATAATCATTTATAAATAATTTATAAGAATTCTAATGTATTATCAATCCTAATTGTAATAATCTTTTCTCCAATAGTCAATTCTATTTTCTTTTTCCAAGTTTTCAATATTTGAATTGTATCGTCTTTTTGTTTAAATAATATAATCTAATTTATTTTTATACAATTATCGATGATCAATATAAAATAAAGATTCCTTTGAATCGATTTTGAAAATAATCTTGTAATATCGAAATATATAAATTTGAATCTCTTTGATTTATACAAACTCAATTGCTTTGAAATACAATTGATCATCTTAATGAGTATATATATTTCACAGATATCTAATTCAATTGGGATCTTTATTGGTTTAATTATATTGAATACCTTGTATAGATTCTTGATCTTATCTAAACCTAAATGATTGAATCTTCGATACCATAACAAATATCTCTCTTTCTCCTTGAATATTAATTCATTATCGATACCTTTGATATTATCGATTATCTCTAAAGAAAAACCTTTTTCTTGAATATTTTGATATACATTCGAACAAAGAGTTGTATCCTTGTATCCTTTGATTATATATGAAACCATATACATTCCGTTTTGTATTTTAATACAAATGATTTTTTTATTATCCTTTTTGAAATATATATAATAAAAATTGAATTCCCTTTGCAATTCTATTTCGTAGATTCTTTTTCCTGATAATAAGTTTATTTCTAGTCCTAATATATATAATACATTTGAAAGTAATATCTTAGAATCATCTTTGTATATTATATCCATTAAACCTTAATAATAACAATATATTATTCCCTTATTAATCTTTATTTTTTGTTTAGTAATAGGATCTATTGATTTGAATAATGAAGATTGATTAAATATATATAAAAAAGTATTTATATCAATATATTATTTGTTAAGAGAAATCTTATTAATAATCTTTTTTATCAAATTGTAATTTTCCTTTATTATATTCTCAATATCGGAATCTGATTCAGAGATATTATTAATAAAGTATACTTAATCTTTCTTATTGAAATAAACCTTCTTTAGATTCGATAATCTCTTTCTCTTTTGATAATAAAAATAATTGCAAAAGAATTTGTTGGTTTATATTAAATATAGATAATTTCGTATATAATGATTTTCCTTTTAATACAGATCACAAGCATTATTTGGGATCTCGAAATCTGATTCTTGATATCGAAAAGTATATTTAGATCCTTTTACAATTTATATTCGTTTTGATCTATTCTTAAAACGAAATTCCTTAATCTACAAATACTTAATCTTATCATCAATATTAAAACTGATTTAGATATCCAATATATCCATTATTTCTTGATAATCGATTAAAAGATTATATATTAAAACTAAAAACAAAACAATTTCTTGATATATTAATCGATAACTTTCATTTGCAACCTCTAATTTCCTTTTATACTTTTTCAATTTGTTTCAAACTTCAATAATAATTATATCGGAATAAATATCGAATTGAAATTTGAAGTTCTAGATCATTGTTATATATATATTGATTATGATTATATTGACTCTAATATATTTCGATTTAAAGTATCTTCAGAATATATATACTATTGAATATTCGTCGATAAGGGTTTCATCATTATCATTGAATATTATACAAATATACAATAATATATTCGCTTCGTTCTTTAAGTATTCCAATTTCAATTCGATATTGTAATATATACGACCATTGATCTTATAGGTAGATATTATATTGGGTTCTACAATCTGTATATATTTATTTAATGTTTAATCAATTATATAAAATTATTCTTTCTTTTTCAATTGTATCTTCATTTGTTTGAATTATCACTCATAGTTATTTTGATCGAATTTCGAAGGATTGTTTGATTCCGATATTGTAAAGGTTTCTTACTATTTGATGAATATCAAAGATAATCTTTAGGTTTTTAAAACAATCTTAAAAAATATATAGCAAATAGATTCAGAATAATAAAGAAATGTAAAAATAGAATAATAAGAAAATTCGTAAAATCATATTGTGTTAACAAATCATATTGAGTGGGTGGAAAAGCCTTATTATTCTAAGGTTATCTGGTTAGAAACTATTATACAGATTATATAATTCGATAGAATCATATGCAGGTTAATCCTATTATAATATAGTCCCATACTTAAATATATAATATGATTCAAAATCCAATACTTTTCTAGAAGTATAATGTATATAAAAGTAGAGAAGGTTAAATTATAAATATTATAATTGATTTAAACCGAATTGAGTAATGTTAACCTGAAAATAGAAAGTCAATGATATTGAATAATTATTCCTTTGCTAGATCTTTTAAGATCCAAGATCTAATAAGATTCGAATAGAATAATCGCTTTACGATAGTATAATAATCTTTAAAGAATAATCAGTATTTTTTTTTCATAATAAAAATTAAAGGAAATCTATCTTTCCTATTCCCAATCCTTCAATTATATTGGACTAGAGTCTTCAGCTCTACATTATAGTACAGACGCCTCTCTTTAATAGGATAATACATCCTATAGAGTTATATCCATAACTCTTCCCTTCATAACAAGAATATAACTAGCTATCAGCCAGGATGACTGGTAGGTTATTAACTAATAGCTTTTGCTCCAGAGAATCATTATATTTGTCGACCTTTAATACTATATTTGTTTAGATATTAATAATCTCTATATACTAATTGATAAACTGCTACCGACTTTAGGGAGCTATAATATCTGTCGACCTTTAATATTATATTTGGCTAAATATCTAATGGTCTTTATATATTATATAATGAAGCTTAATATTCCTTTTATTTGAATATATATCCTTCTATTACTAATATAATCGTTTGCTTCTTTTAATATATCGCCCTATATATCTTCCGATATACAGTCTTCTTTTTTGATTCTATTTTTGGTTCTTTCTATAGTCGTTTCTGGTTCCACCTCCGGTTCCTTTACCAGGGATACTTTTCTTCTCCTTTACGATTATCAATATAATTATCGTTGTAAATGTTGAATATGAAGATACAATAAAATAATACTGATCTGAAGATAAGAATAAAGTAGTATTGAAGTAATACACAATAAGCAATATATCAAAAGATAACGAAGCTAATAGTTATAACTACAAAAAGAAGAACAAAAAGATATCGAAGATATCAATAATAATATAAAGGGATAATGATCGGGGAAAGAATTGGATGCTAATAGAGAATCCTTAAAAGGAATATAAAAAATATTTCTTTAAAACGGAAATACTATTCCTCAAAACAAAAAACAGTAATATCTCTTTAATACAAATAATATAGGATACAATAAAAATAAAGATGGCAATATCCAGAAGATAAATCAAAAATCTTCTTTTAAAGGTACTTCAGATATCAAATCCATTATTCCAAAGATTCCAATCTAAGAATCAATTTCTGCAGACTCTGAATTTGTATTAGAAGCAAAATTTAAGATCATCTTAAATTTTGCTGATAAATCTATTTCAATAGGATTAAAAGCGAAGTAAATCTATAATTATTTGAGATTGAATAAAAGGATATAATGAATTTTGAAAACGAACCCCTTAAAGTATCTAAAACGAAAACAAGTATGGGTTTTATAATTCCTTCAAAAAACTATATTAGAAATATAATCTCTAATACTTCTATTAGGTTTTCTATAGGGAATCTATCAATTGTGTAAGGATCGAAGGTATTCGAGGAATAGGAATATTCGAATTTTGTTTTGAAAAGGTTTCGAAAGGTTTACTTTATTTTGTAGAGTATTTATTTCTTATTATTGTTATCGATATAAAGCAAAAAGGCTTTTGAAAGAGAAAAGAAGATATCAAGGGAATCGGTTGATTCTTGAATTGTCGGAAAAAGAGTGTAAAAAAATGGCATCTTCTATTTGAATAATTTCTAAAGCGGGTTTTTCTATACTAACTATATTATTAGGATTCAATTCTGCCAATATATTTAGTATAACAGACTTTTTTGCTCTAGTTGTATTATTGGAATTCAACTTTGCCAATATATTTAGTATAACGAACTTCCCCATTTAACTATATCGACCTTACTCATCTACTCTACCGAATCTATCGAGGATTTGATCTTTCACCCTGAAAAACTAATTTTAAATTATACAATAATACACAGAGCCCGGGTTTATAATCTATTAACAAATCATATTGAGTAAATGGAAAAGCCTTATTATTCTAAGATTATCTGACTAGAAGCTATTATATAGATTGTATGATTCGGTAGAATTATATGCAGATTAATCCCATTATAGTATAGTCCCATACTTAGATATACGGTATGATCCAAAATCCAACATATTGTAATATATTTTCTTGTAGTTATACAAACTTACTTTTCGCTTCTACTATAATTCTGTATCAGTATTATACAGACTGCTTTTCGCTCTAGCCTATAATATTATAAATTATAAACTGTATTATTATATTTCAACTCTACTTTGATAATACTATATAAAAACTCTGATTTTCATTTTATTTTATCTTTACTAATTATATTAATCCTTTCTCGATTTGCTTTGCTTTCTAATTACTATTATATAACCAGATTTCATAATCTATTAACTTTTAATACAAAAAATAATAATATTATTAACTATATAAATTGAACTAAGGATCTATAATTCTAATAAAAGTAGAATTAAGGTTATCCCCAAATATGGTCTGTGCACCATTGTAATCACGTGACCTCAATTCTAATCCTATGATGGCCTTCATTTCCAACAAAATATATTATTAACAGAAATCGAACTAATCAATTTGAACATCATATATAATATCGAAACAATACTAGATTGTAAATATATTAAAAACACAATTAAATATTTAATCAAATGATTAGATTATCTATATACCGAAAATTTATAGAAATCAAAAAAAAACTTCAACTGTTTTGAGAAATTGAAGATATTTTATTAGCAATACCTGGATTTGTTTAAAAAAAAGGAGAATTCATTGAAGCAAGGATCAAAGGGTTTAAGGAAATATCGAAAGCAAAGGAATTATTATTAAAAACAATAATAAAAACAAAAGCCTTCTTCTTTTCAATATATTCAGTTTTCAATCTTTTTTGTTTCTCAACTTCCTTCAACTTATTCATAGTTTTCAAACCCCGACAAATCAGCTCGTTATTTCGAGCCTGAAGAAATTTATATTGTTTTCGCAAATATGCAAAACGAGAAATTATAGTTGCTATAAGAAAAACAGCTTTCTTTTTCTTTTCATCAAAACACTTTTATTTATATATCAGACTACGAAAATCGATAACAGAAAAACCAGAAATATTACACTTTGTATTTCTGTAAATATATTTATTACAATAAGATGAGTTTTTCTTAAGAACAATATATATATAAGAATGCATTTCGCAATATATATATGATAATATAATGTTACCTTGGAATTCGATTAATAAAGCGAGTTCGAAATGTTCTTTATATTTTTTTGATCTTATAAATAATATAATAAAAAAGAAAAGAAAAATTGCTAATTAGAATTATTTTCATATTAGGAATTTGTTGATTATATAATGCTTGGGACAAACGTTAGGCTAGAAAAAGGATAGTATTATAATGAACTTCATTTAATACAATATTACGGGATAGGTGGTTATATGATGGATCTAAGGGATTTAAGGGATCTGGGAATAAACATCTAGATCTATAAAATCCAAGGAATCCAGATAGGATAGAATCCTGGGTTTTATAGAGTAAGAAGGTTTATATAAGGGAATGGATTTCATTATAATATAAAGTTTTGTATTTAAGAACAATTATTAGTTTATTATTATAGTTACGAGAATTGTAAACCAATTACAATTTTATCGAATTCCTATTTGAAGTTTAGTCTAAATCATTTTGAGAGATCTTTAGATACTTCCACGTGACCTTAGAGGCAGCTCCCGTAATATGTAGTTTTGAGGTTATAAATCAGAAGTTTTTTATTTAGATTTGATATTATGAGTTATTAAACTTTTTGTTTTAGTTTTTTAATAATAGATAAGAAAGTTATGTTTTTTAATTATTGAAGAATTCAATAAAGAATTTAATTTGTTGAAGTGATATTTGTAAATATTTTTGAGAGATGAGAATATTGATAAATTTAATGATTGTAGTATATATAATATATATAATATCACGGGATAGTATGATTACACAGCACTTTCAGGGATCGTTGAATAGGTGGTACACGTGATTGGTAGAGTAAAAGAATTGAATGATTTGCCCTTGATTATATGAATCAAGAGCTGTATATATAGAACAAATGAGTGGTTATTTAGTCGATATGTATTTTAATTAGGCTAGATCTTTGTTTATTAGTATATCAGGATTATTTTATCAATTGGTGGATTGGTAAGGACTAGTAAATCCTTCATTTCGATTGGAAAGTATATGTTTTGATCCTTTATAAGATATAGGGGATTGCGGGGCTTTCTGTGATATACCCTCTAGATCGGAAGGCGATCTGAAATAAATGGAAAGGTATAGAAAATGGTAATTCATATAATTCGTAAATGAATATGTAAGGCGATTATAGGCAGATATCAATTAAGGATTGGTATAATATATAAACCTAAAATGATCCTGGTATTTTTAGAATAGAGAAAAATTTGAGTATATATAAATCGCAAATTTCTCTTGATCTTTGGTTTACTATTTACAATATTCTTCAAAATCAAGATTTTGAATAATAAAAAGAAAGTTTTTTGTCGAAAGAATACAAATAATTGATCGATTTTGTAATATAGTAATTGAGAATATATATAATTGTTAGATTATAGTATATTGATCGCAATGGCGAAATAAAATAAATGAATTTTTTAAAGGTATATAGATCCCTTTTTTGTATTTTTGTTTTTGTTTTAATTAAGTTTTTATTAATTATTATTATATCTAAGATTTCGGGGTTTAAGAAGGTTAAATAAACGAATCTCAATTGTATTAGGCAAATAATAATTGAAAAGAAAGTTTTGAGAGAGTTGAATACGAAAGAAGATTTTAATACTTTTTCGAAGGATTAATAAATCGAATAAAAAGAATTAATGAATTTAATGTAAATAATAAATCAAGATATCGATCTTTGGAAGTATAGTTTAATTAAATCTGTTCCTAGAATGATATGTTATTATTTATTTCAGAAACTGCTTTCCTTTATTAAAGGAATTATTATTCGTTGTGGTAAATTGTTAGTTATAGGTTTAGATAATAATTTGGAGGTAGATTTCATTCTTAAATTCTGTTATATAATTAAAAGGTTTTACTAATTTTATATTTGTAATTATCAAAGCAAAGATTGTTCGATGAAGAAGAGAAAAAAGGGAGTATTTCTTTATCTAATAATAATAATCTATTCGATTCTTTGATATTGAATTTTTCAGATAATAAACCAAATAAAGAAGAGAGAGAAAAAAGATTATTAAAAGTTGCTGGCTTTTTAGTCAAAACAAGAAATAAGGGGAATCATAGGGAAAAGAACGATTATCTATACGTTTGATATATAAAATCATTGATTATTGGGAGATATAATTTCCATAACGAATACTTTATTGATTCTTCTAAATCGAATAATCGTCGGTATTGGAATTGTGGTATTCATTTGTATACTTCCTTGCCGGCTTTCCTCTATTCTTTAACAGATTATTATATTGCCGTTCATCAACAAAATTCAAAAATAAATTCTTTATTTACCTTTCATTTTTATAATATATTGATCATTAATTGTATAATCCAAATAGGGATATAGAATTGTGATAAAAATGATATTGAAGATCGAGAAGAAAAGAGAAGTTGTTTTTTCGCCTTTATATCATTGTTCCCTTTCTTTTCGTTATATTATTTATTGGAGTTCTTGAAAGATTGAATAGAAGAAATATATTATGATTTCGGAAAACGATAGTAAGGATAAGAAAGAAAGAGTAATAAAGAAGAAGAAAAGGAAAAAATGGATGGTATATCTAAAGAAAAAGAAAAGGAAAGATAATTCTTTAGCTTTTGTAGTATTAATAATATCAATAATTCTGGTTGCTTCAATTATTTTTTGTTCCTTGATTATTACAGATAATTTAAAGGCTCTTTTATTTGAACTTCAAGTTATTGAGTTTAAAAAGAAGTTTATCCTTTTTCGAGAATAGAAAGGTAAAAAATAAAGAAATGATTGGCCTTGATTATTCTTTGTTTTCCGATGAATATAAAGTATACAAATTGAAATGTGTTATGGAAAAGTATAATAATCTAGAATATCAAATAGGATTTATTCTATTTATATTAAAGGGAAGAAATACAAATTCTAGATTATCGTTATTTAAACTTTATAATCATTGTTATTCAAGTTTTATAATCCTATTATTTATATTTTATAGATTGAAAAAGGATCGGAAGTATTCGAATTTTTGTCTTATAAGATTCTTGATGAGTCTATCAATAATTATATTAGTGATTAATAAATAAATTATATAAAAGTTCTTTTTTGAATATTCTTAATATAATCATATATTTTAGATATCGATGTGATATAATTTCATAATGATCTATTTATTCTTATCAATTACCAATCTGATTGTTTACTAATTATTATAGAAGATTGTTATAAACTCTTTTATTATTAGATCGATCTTTTTTAAGAAATATAAAATTGCTATAGTTTCTTTTGATATATACTCGATTCTGAGAAACTCTACTTTGGTAATCAAAGTAATTATAATATCTTGCTTGAACGTTTTCTATACAATTAAGTTACCGAAAAGGGATATAATATACCCTTAAAATAATCGATAAGTATCTGGATTATCTGCAAAAGAAGTATCTGAAAAGACGAGAAATTGTAATATTTGATTATTACTATATTAGATCACGAGATACCTTATATTCCATAGATATTGTAAATAATGATTAATAGCTTTTATATAATCGCTCAATAGATTGATCAAATAATGGCTTAATTGCAAAGCAACGAATAATACATTCGCTTTTATAATGATTGCAGTATATAATACTGAATCTATTTTCTCTTGATATATTTTTATAATATATATAGGAGCTTAACCTTGATTTTTCTGAAATACTATTATCGAAAGCGGTGTACTTGCTATTCTATTTGTTGTTTTGAATTTTTTAATAATCTTTTCAATATATATATTATGAATTAGTTATAATTTTTTCTTGAATCGATTATAGAGTATATATATATTCAGAAACTATTTAGTATTTCCTAGGTCTCGTAATTCATATACAGTTTTGATTCTTTTAATGATTTTTGTAGCAGTTGATTCGTTTTTCTTATAATAAATAATCTGAATATCATCTATGAAGAAAAGAATTATAATAATATACTTTGGGTTAATATATAAATATAATTTCTTTTTATATTATATCAATTCTAATTTCTTAAGTATTCAAATGAAATCCCTAAATTATATAGCTGGGGAATTTTGTAGATTATATAAAACTCGATCGATTATGATATTTTTGTTTAGGATTTTATATCTATTAAATAAATAATATACAATTAGGGTACTGGAAGGATTATGCAGAGTATTAACGAAAATATTAATTATATTATATTGCTTTGTTTCGAGATTGTATTTAGTGATAATTGCTATTACAATTCGGAATAATCGATTTATTAATATAATAACGTAAATAATTTTAATAATACTTTTAGTCTGGAAATCTTCTTATATTATTAAATATAAGTAACAATGAATAATTAGATTTTGATCATTGTATTTATATATAAATATTCATTGAAGGAGGATCGGTTTTGAAGATTCCGATCCAAAATCGATTTCATATTAAGTTTTTCTAATCTTAAAGTTATTATTCTCAAAATCACAATTTTGTTTGAACCAATATCCTATTTGATAATCTTCTAATTGGTGATAAAAACGAGGTAATTTTGGAATTGCAAATATATAAATTCGAGGAAGTGATATTGCCTGTAATTTATTGATTATAGATCAAATAGAAGGTAATAATGGTTTTGCTTCAATTTTAATGATGATTATATTATAAATTGTTACAAATTGAGAATATTCTTTTATATCGTTTATTCTTTGTTAATCAAATCAGAATATAAAATGAAAATTGTTTAAATAAGGTAATCCTATTGAATCTATCCTTTGAGATATAATAATTCCTATATAGAATCCAGTGTTGGGATCGCTCCCTTGATGGTATTGTTATATATATAATTGCCTTTATATATGTATTAATTGCTTTGGGATGCAAAAGCTAGATGATTCTCGGAAAAAAGGTAATTCTGAGTGGTAATTGTATAATTGAAATTCAAATGGATTGATCTGAGCTCTAGGTATTTCAATCCTTATAATATAAGTTCTCTTAAACATTTATTCGAGATCATGAATCCATGAGTCCTTTATAAATCGATCAAATAAATATATAAAACGTAATAATCTTTATAATAACTGAATTTCCTTTATAGAATATTTTGATTGATTATTCCAATGTATATACTTCTTTTTGGAACATTGAGGTTGATCGATTAGAATGATCTCTAGGTTATTTTTGTATATACTATAAAGAACTTCGATAATATGATTAATAGGTTTATATTTTATATTCCTTATATCAATATATTTGATAAGGTCGGGATCTGTATTATTATTATGAACATTTTTTTGAGTAATGTTAATATCTTTATTTGCAAGATGTAATTGTTTTTCAATAAAAGAATTGATTTCTTCAGTTTCTTCAATGGGAGGATCGACCAGTGTTTATATATTTTCATTATATATTTTATCCTTATTATTTGAAGGATTAGATGGATTGGATAGTCCTAAATCGATTTCTTTATTCTTATCATTATTCTTCAGATCTGTATCTACCCTTGAGACTAGTTTGTTTATAGGCAATAGATCTGAAGTACACTTGATGAATAAGTCAAGGGCTTTTCGATCTATAAAAATAAGTAGGTAAATGAAATCTTTATGATTGTCCTTGTTTTGAATAATCATCCCATCCAATTCGATATAATCTTGTAAATCAAAAGTTCTAGTAAATTGTTTAAGTTTTTCTATAATATAAATATCGATTATTCGATTGATAGAATCTATATGATAAATAAATTCCTTATTGAACGTTATATTTCGAATAACAATAATTCTATCGAGTTTGGATATCCATATATAGTAGATCAGTATACTTAAGATATAATCCATTAAATACTCAATATATGTTCGAGGATTGGTTTTATATTATTTCCTATTAATTCCAGTTTCTTTGTTTTTATTTAAAGGGTAAATTCGGTATTTATATTTGTAGATTCCATTCCAATTGGGATGGAGATTGTTAGATATTTTCTCTATAAATAGAGGATTATTTTTGCAAAGATAATTACGGAACTATATATCGAATACTTTATTAGATGATTTAAAGGATTTGGCCTTCAAAGAACTTATATTATATAGGTAAATAATAGCTTGTATTATTTCTATTTACAATTTATCCGGTAAATCTATTATGATCTGTATTTTTATTTATTTTGTAATTATTTCTTATTTTATACATTCTGATTCTTTATTGGGTTTATATATATAAGATAGGGATAATTCGAGTTCGATGTCTTCTTACTTGATCTATTTCTCAAATAACGTTTTTCCTATAACTTTAATAATAGATATATCATTATCCTGTTTGATTATTATAATCACTAAACCGTACTTATAATGAACCTAGGCTACAAAGCTTTAAATAATTGTAAATACTTTGTCGTATATTTTATAATAGATTGAATATGAAAAGATTTTGTTATAATATATTTCTTTGATTAGTAAAAGTCATGATATATTATTATACCCTTTATTGAAATCAAAAAGATCCCATTGAATTTTGTAAAAAGGCTGAGGTGGTTGGTAATCACTTGGAATACAAAAAATGATTTGCTTTGTATAAATGTAAGCACAATTGGCGTAATTGAAATGAATGATACCTTTTATTTTGATATTTTGTATTGCAAATACTAAATATTCAAGAGCTTCCTTTTCCAAATGCTTAGAATATTCATATTACATTTCATTCGTATTTTCTTTTAGAAGAGATGGATTACAAGAACGATGAAATGCTTTATTTATTTTTCTATTTATTGTTGAATATATTATAAAAGGATTATTTACAGGAATAGATAAAAGAATATTCGAATAAATAGAAAGCGGTTTGTATTCTAAGAATACAAGATTTTCAGTACGAGTGCATTAAGCAATTACTATGTTATTTATATGATCTCCTTTACGAAGAGTATAGTTATATCCTGAAAACTATAGACTGGTTTTTTCCAATCGAGTCTCCGAAATGATATTGATATAAAAACCAGGGATGAATACTATATCATTTAAAATCAGATCATTATTAAGATAACCTTCTCTTTTGATGATCCCTTTGATAATACGAACCCTATATCCTAAGATTTGGAAGCTGGAAGTGTTTGTTTCTATAAGATCATTAAAATCAAATGATCGATATTGATGATTATTTAATAAAGATATATTGTTTATAATATATAGTATTATAATTATTGAATAAAGTATTATTAAATAGATAATATACTTTTACTATTATAAAGTATATCTTTGATTAATTGTATCGAGCATCCAAAATAGTAATGTTGATTGAAGGTTTTAAAGGATTAATGGAATCTTTTATTCATTTCCTTTTGATCTAATCAGGGTAAAATTGCTTTTATAAATGCGATCTTGTTCAATCCTTAATTGTTTATAGCTCGTTTTCGCTGAATATCTTTTTGAATAGTGGATTGATCTTTCCGGTAAATGTTAACTCTATGATTTTGCAATTATATATAATATAATTATGATTAATTCCATTGTTCTATTTAGATTCGATTTTGCAAGGATATTCCCAGATCTTCTTGATTTCTTGATTGCTTCTAAAATTGATATTCTTTTTATTCTTTTTAAACTTTTTATTATTTTGAAAAGAGATAAGTATAGAATATATTCTTTCTTTAGCTTTTGAGGAAATAAAATCCTGAAAAACTAATTCTCCAAAAACATTTCCGAATTACTTGAATGAGAAATTGAATAATCTGAATTGATTGTTTATTTCGATCTATATAATTATAATATTTATTTAGATTAAGAATATCCTGGTATTAATAATTTGTAGAAAAGTATTGATAGCGATTTCATCCTGTACTTCAGTAATCTTGTATATGAGAGTTTTGATATAGGTTATAATCCAATCCCTATACTATTTGATAGGGTCGATTCTATCGAGTAAGGTTTGTATTAGAATAGATCGATATTCTTGTAATACTACGAGCTTAACAATAATTACTATAAATGCAAGCTTCTTTTTGAATACATTGATAATCATTTTGAATAGAAAAGTTGTAATACCCTAATTGAAAATGAATAACTTTATAAAATATATTTGATTAATTGACAATTCGATTTATTTGTAAATATCCCTGAAAGCTTTGTGATTCTATATATATTCTTGTTGTCGATATCGATACTCCAATTGGAAAGAAACAAGTTCGAAGGAAATTTCTTAGAAGGTAATTAAGAGTGAAATAGTAGATCTATTAGAAATAGATCCCGATATATTACCATCAGAATCTTTTATCTTCGTATTTCCATTAGTATCTTCTTTGGATTGAATTACTATAAAATATTCCGAGAATTCTTTTTGATATTGAGTTTGTTTCTCTTAATCATATTTGACTTAGAGATTGATAGTAGAAGGTAAAATAGATGATTTGATTGAAAATCAATCGACCTGAATACAAATAGATTTATTCGTTAGATCAGAATTTGGAATGGATATCGCTGATATAGAAACAAGCAGGTTATTCTTTGGATTGATTGAATTCTAGATTCTTTGAATTTGATATTTATTTTTCAAGTGTAGATATCACTTTAGTTATTGAATATAGATTATAAAAAGAAGATTGTTTTGATCTTTTGTTATATTGAATAAAGATAATTGAATTGATATAAATATTGAATTATAGATAAAATAGGAATGATATTTTAAAAATAATCCCTTGAGTATTTAGTAATTATTGGATAAAAAGTTGTATAGATTTTAAAAGCTATCGGGCTTATAATTATCACAGGATAATATAATTACATAGTACTTTCAGGGATCGTTGAATAAGTGGTATATATGATTAATAAAGTAAAAGAATTGAATGATTTGTTCTTGATTATATAAATCAAGAGCTGTATATATAGAACAAATGAATAATTATCTAATCGATATACACCTTAATTAGATTAGATCTTTGTTTATTAGTATATCAGGATCATCTTATCAATTGGTGGATTGGTAAGGGCTAGTAGATCCTTTATTCCGATTGGAAAGCATACGCTTTGATCCTTCATAAGATACAGGGGATTGCGGGGCTTTCCGTGACATATAATAATAGAAATAGAAGATGTATATTATTTTTGAAGTATTTAAGTATAAATTTAGTGGTTTTATGATTTTTATGATTATTCAATATGAGTAATTTAATTTTTTAAGATTAAGAAGAGATAGTTTGAGGAATAAAGATTGTTTTCAATTATTCAAGTTTTGTAGTATTTATTGTTTATTTATTTTTTGTAGTAGTGAATTTCTATTTCTTATATAGAGTAAGATTTATAAGAAATTATTGTTGTTGTATATATTTTTCTTTGAAAATAATTAATGATTTAAATGTTCGGTTTGTTGTTGAAATATATTCAATAAAAGATGTTTAAATTTTCGAATTAGATTGTTTTTTTTTTGAATGAAATGATGTTCTGAATTTTCTATTATTAAATTATTTAAATTTTGATTTTTCATAATATTATTTTTATTTATATTCTATCGATTTTTGGGTTTAATATGTTTAATTGAAGGTAAATCGAATTTTCTAAATTACTTATCAATAATTTTATTAGTAGTATTTGAAATATATATAGAATCGATTCGATATTGTTTTTTGGTTTTAATTTTAGGGTTTTTTTTCAAAAATTCTGGATTTATTGTTTTCCAAATGAGGAATCATTTTTTTATATTAAGGAACTTTTCATCAATTTTATGAATTTGATGATGAGTTGGGTTAGTATTTAAAGATTTTTGTATTAATATTTAATTTGTTAATTGTTTCTTTTGAATTAGAGTTATTTTTTGTATATTTTGAATACTTTTTTGATGAGATAGATGATTATTTATTTGATTATAAATTGTAGTATATAGAATATTATATTTCGAGTTAGCTTTTCGTTTAGATATTTCATTTTCAATTGTATTAAATATTATAACAATATCATTTTTAGTATAATAATTTATTATAATATAAATAATAATATATCAAAATTTCAGATCAATTGATTGAAATGTTATTGAATTATTAAAGATTTAATAAGGTAGGTTATTTAAAGCGGTATATTTTTTTGAGGTGGTCCAAAAAAGGGGTGGTCTGAAAGTGGGGTAGTTGACTTACACCGTACATGTATGGGTGGAGTTAGAGATGTGGGTAGATGTGGTTAGAGGGAAGGTATTTGTGAAGAGGGTCGAAGTCGGAAATATGAAGTTTTGTGGTCTGAATTGGATATTGGGAACGAGATGTTGTAGTTGATGAGGAAAAAAAGTTGAACAAAAGGGGGAAAGGCCGAAGTATTTATGCACAAATGGTGAGGCTTTCAAGGCATCGATAGTTACCATAAATCAACATTTGGTAGTCATTCCAGGGGCATATGTGTCAAATAATGTTGTATATTCTATAAATGGTATGATTTGAGAAGGAAATGTAGTCACTATTAGGACCGACCGCCTTCAGTCATACTGCATCCTTGATGGTGATTCGAAAAATGGCTATGAGTGGGCTTTGGAGTGAAGGGATGCTATCAGTCAATTGATAGTGATAATGTCTGCCAAATGACTGTCATTCCTAGGTCAAATGTATCAAATATAGCTATATATTCAATGAGTAATACAATTTTGAAGAAAAATGGAATCATTTCTGACGAACATTTCAAATGGGTGATTCGAAATGTGACGGTAGGTACTTGAGTATTGGAGACATATAAGGATTTACCAGTCAATGAAGAGGCTTCTTAGTTATGATAATAATAATATTTTGAAATGACAGTCATTTCGAAGGTCAAATTTGTTGAATATGACCCCAAATTCAATGAATGGTATGGTGTGGGCAGAAAATAGAGCCATTCGATGATAAATAATTCAGTCAGTTATATTTCAGATAAGTGAATCGATAATTCATAATAAGGAAAACTTTCGATTCACATAGAAAGATACCAACCAGTCAATCACTGATCGAGCAGGAATATTGGAGTCATATCATGAGGAAGCTACTGTTCAACAACCAGTTTCCAGCATTTTTGGATATTAGGATTGATAGTTTTGGCAGTATAGTAAACCTCCAGAGATCTTATTATGCCTGTGCCTGATTTTGATACGCGCATATACTTCTCCCGACGATGATATGCGCGAAGACATCCACGAAGCAAGAATTTTGCATTGTAGCACGAAATATCTAGGACTTTCTTGTTGGGCTGATACATGAGAAGCATTTTTGCGGTGAATGATCACAATAAGAGCTTGAGTTATATTTTTCGTGGGCATGTGGAAGGGGACGAAAACAATGAAACTAATTTGGTGATAATATTGGTGTATGCCTGTTCCAAATTCAGGCTGCTAAAGAAACTTTCGAAGGCTTTTGAGAATATTGGATATATAAAGGTAATGGTGTTTTTGTATGTAATCCTGCTAACGTTCAATAGGTTTTGCGTTGATATATTTTTCCATACAAATACAGACGCAAAGTCTATACAAGAGAAAGATTGTTATTCCGTATTTTTGCTGCATGATTCTACTCTTCCCTACTATCATCAAAGTACTACTTGTATTCAGAATCACGAAGCTTGGTACTGTATAACATCTGAGGACTCGATAGTAGATACAGCCTTTACCCGGCCGTCGATTTGAGGGAACTAGCAGGAGAGACAACTGAGCGGCAACCATCACTCGTAAAGTAAGCAACCTGACTCCTTGTGTCATTTGTGAATGAATCTGAGAATTAAAAATGATTAGGTAATTATGCCGGATGGTTCAACAGGGAAAATCATCCTAGACTCTATGATCCAACAACTTGAGGAACTTTAACCAGCAACAGTTGGCGATGGGCTTGTAGCATCTGAGGCAGAAGCTGTTAGCATGAAGTATATGTTGAGCAAGGAAGCTATAGCATCAAGATCTCAGAAACTGGACGGAAATTATTCAGGGCCAATCCTATAAATGGATTGATAGATAATCCAATGAATCTGTGAAATAGTGATGGTGATGATACGTATATACATGGATGAAAAATGGTATGAAAAATGGTATGATGAGTGACTGGTGTTAGTTCTCTGCATGTTTGTAGATATAAATGACATACCAAGACTTGTGAAGTAATTAACAGCAACGATAATTTAATATCAATAACAAAAGTATAAGAAGTGATTGATATACATATACCTACCTAGATATCAATGACTTTGTGATAGTTAATAATGGTGATGATGATTTATATGTAAGATCTTATGTATAAACATACTCTAGTAAAGTGGCTGATTCAAATAAAATATCCTGTGGCTTATTGTGTTCGATGTGGCGCACCGTTTAAAGGCCAAACAATGTTCAGCATTTTTGATTGGACAGTAATTTCTTTCTTTCAAATTTCATGGATTACTAATCTATCGAATCCAATATTTCTTACTTAACTCTCCTTCCGTATTTGTTTTATGTTCATGGGTATGGGTAAGGAGTTATCATTGTCGCTATGGGAATTTTTGATTGGGATTTTGTTTCGTATTTTCTTCTTCTTCTGTTCTTCCTAGTATTACATCTTACCGGTGCCGTTTCTAACTATTTTGATTCCCATCTTTCTGTACCTATCTACACAACCAATTTGTATTTATTGCTCTTTCCATATATCATAATCCATTCATTACTTATCTCCCTAACATCTCATCTATCTTGGCCGTGATAGTCACCCGCATCTTATTTAACACAGCCTTCTTTCGCCTTTGCTTGGCCTCTTGGATCTTGGATTCTGAACAATTACATGCCGATTTGACCACATAATACGAGACTACCCGCATCCTCCCAACGGCGACGATATAATAAAGTCATCTTCCTAACTACCACCATAATATCATATCCCCGGCGCGTTCCCATACACAGCATGCGCTTCAGTACATCTATCTAACTCATCGATCAAAAGGCTCCCATCGCCACTATGGGATTGCTCCGCCAAATACGAACTTTGACGGGAAAGAATATCCTCATTACAGTCAATCGACATACATTTAGCACATCGATACGCGCATTTATCCTCCCAGTTGCATTAATCATATTCCTTAGTTATGCCAGAAATCTATTCATACCTCCTTCGACTTACGGTATTGGCTCGAGCCACACCATTCGATCATTAGCAGAAGGGCTCAATGCCGCGACAGGTGGACGAAATACTTTGGCGTTTGTAAATAATGGTTTAACCGGCGGTGATATTGATGGTGTTATTGCTGCATTAGCTTCGCAGGCCGAAGGTGTTGGAGCAAAGGTGCAGCGTTTGACGGCTGAGGCGGAACTACTAGATATCTGCAAAAGTAGTTTAAGAGGAGCTACATCCTGTTATGGTGCCATTGTTTTCAATTCTTCTCCATCAGAAGGAACAGGAGGAATATGGAATTACACCATGCGAGCGGACGGCGCATTTGGTACAAAGATTGATGTCACAAAGGATACAAATGATGCCGAGCTCTTCCTTCTCCCACTGCAGCGCGCTGTTGATTTTGCGATTGCCTCGAGAAACACAACAATCGATCAGACTGCTTTACCCACCACCGTTCACGAATATCCATATACTAGTCAGACTCAAAAGCAACGCGAGACTGCAATTCGAACAAACTATCAAACTGCTATTATCAATATACTTGGTGTCGCTTTCTTGATTGGTATGGTTGGGGTTACATATCATCTGACTGGCTTCATTGCTTCCGAGCGAGAGCTTGGAATGTCACAACTATTAGAAGCTATGATGCCCAATTTACGAAGATGGGAGCCTCAAGTAGCTAGGATAGTTTCATATCATCTAGCTTTTGATATCATATACATACCAGGATGGATTATCATGGCTGTGGTTTTAGGGGTAGGGGTTTTTGCCCAAACTTCTATGGCTATTGTAATCATATTTCATGTTTTGGCCGGTCTTTCTCTCACATCATTCTCCATTCTGGGTGCAGCGTTTTTCAAGAAAGCCCAACTTAGCGGCATCAGTCTTGCAATCATCACACTCCTACTTGGTGTCCTTACTCAAGTCATTGGTGTGACAAGCTCTGGAACTGTGGCAATCTTGAGTTTACTCTTCGTTCCATGTAATTATGTATTTTTCCTAATTTTCATGGCTCGTTATGAAAGGCAAAATATTGGCACCAATCTTGTACAAGCCGCGCCAAACAATCCATGGTCGCTACCAGGAATTGCTCTATGGGTGTTCTTGATCATTCAAATATTTGTCTATCCAATTCTAGGGGCTTTAGTGGAACGTTACCTCTTTGGGACGACGTCTAAGGGGCGCTCAGTGGTTGGTCAAGGCTCAGAAAAGCATACACAATCACTTGGATCCAATAACGTGGAGACCGTTAGATTGCAGAATTTCACGAAACATTACAGACCAAATTGGTTTCGACTCAAGACTGCTGGATTCACCAAGATTCCGAAAGCTACTGTCGTCGCTGTCAACGATTTGAGCTTGACCGCTAACAAAGGTCAAATCCTTGTCCTTCTTGGTGCTAATGGATCCGGAAAAAGTACCACCCTTGATGCCATCGCAGGATTAAATACTGTTACTAGTGGAAATATCACAGTTGATGGAACCGGAGGATTGGGGATTGCTCCACAGAAGAATGTGCTTTGGAATGAGCTTACAGTAGAGGAGCATATCCGCATCTTTAACAGCCTCAAATCCACGGGTCCGCGAGATAGCAAAGCGACTCTCAGAGAATTGATTACAGCAATCGACTTAGATCGGAAGATCGGGGCAAAATCTAAAACTTTGTCTGGTGGACAAAAGCGAAAGCTTCAGCTAGGAATGATGTTCACCGGTGGAAGCTCGGTGTGTTGTGTGGATGAAGTAAGTAGTGGACTGGATCCTTTGAGTAGAAGAAAGATCTGGGATATTCTTCTAGCTGAAAGAGGCTCACGAACTATCATTTTGACAACACATTTCCTTGACGAAGCGGATCTCCTTGCCGATCGTATTGCAATATTGTCTAAGGGTACTCTTCGAGCCGAAGGTTCTTCTGTAGAATTGAAGGAGAAGTTAGGTGGTGGTTATCGCATAAACCTTCCTACCGGCCACGAACACAAAAAGCCCCCTCAGGTTGAAGGCATAAATCAACACGTATCGTTCGGTCAAATGACTTATGTAGCTCCAACCTCCAAACAAGCCGCACAAATTATCAAGTGTCTCGAAGAAGAGAACATCACAGAATACCAATTATCCGGTCCTACGATAGAAGATGTATTTCTACAATTAGCGGATGAGATTAGAGCCGAAAGCGATGAGAGTCTTATCCTCAAAAACTCGTCATCTGACAACGAACAACCAGGGAAAGAAAAGGAACCTGTCACCAAACTCGCCATAGTCAGCACCCACGAGCGTCCAGCATTGGAGCTTTATACAGGTCAAAACATCGGATTCTTTCGTCAAGCCTGGGTCTTATTTAGGAAGAGGCTTATTGTTCTCCGACGAAATTACCTGCCTCACATTGCTGCTCTTCTTCTGCCAATCATTGCAGCAGGTCTTGTAACACTTTTCCTAAAAGGATATAAAGGTGCCGGTTGCACACCAACTGATAGAGTCTCTGTTTCTGAATCGGAAAATCTCTTCGCTGTTGGCAGGTATGATCTTGTCGTTGGGCCATCCTCGAGGTTCACGACAGAAATACTTACTTCATTGTTTGAACCTCTATTATTCGGATTGTTCCCTACGCAAGATCAAATTCAAAACCACACTCATCTTGTCGATACTTTAACTCAGTTCAACAATTACATTGATCAGAATTTTGCCAATGTCACTCCGTCAGGTTTCTTCCTTGATAATAGTGGTTCACAAACCACACTTGCCTACAAAGGAAATGGCCAAATCTATAATGCTATATGGGGTCAAAATGTTATGGATATTATGCTCACTAATATGACTATTGCTACACAATATTCACAATTTGATATTCCATGGGCACCGTCAACGGGTAAATCATTACAGCTTGTCGTCTACTTTGGTCTTGCGATGTCCGCCTACCCAGGATTCTTCTCCTTGTATCCTACTGTCGAAAGAACCAGAAATATTCGAGGCCTGCAATATTCTAATGGTGTTCGGTCACTCCCATTATGGCTTTCATATGTAACCTTCGACTTTATCCTCGTTCTCATCTCAAGTGCATTGAGTGTCATAATCTTTGCAGCCGCATCTTCAGTCTGGTACCATGTTGGCTATTTATTCATCATATTTGCACTTTTCGGTTTGGCCTCAATTTTGTTGTCATATGTTGTGTCACTTTTTGCCAGCACACAACTTTCCGCATTTGCGTTTGCAGCTGCTGGACAAGCCGTCATGTTTCTCATCTATTTAGTCGGATATCTTTGCACATTGACCTACGCTCCAATCAACGAAATTGATTCAACGCTCATCGTCGTGCATTTCGTTATTAGTGTTTTCACACCAATGGGAAGTCTTATACGAGCATTATTCATTGCATTGAATCTATTTTCTACTACATGTTCTGGCGAAGAATTAGCGCCTTACCCTGGAGGAATTCTACAATATGGTGGACCGATCTTATATTTAATCGTCCAGATATTTGCTCTTTTTGCCATCCTCCTCTGGTATGATAGTGGCTCTATAGTCGCTTGGTTTCGAAGGCATCGCGATTCATCCACCGCAGTCGCCGGAAATGAAATGCCTGCAGATGAAGAAATTGCGGAAGAACTTGTCAGAGTGAACTCATCAAACGATGGTCTTCGAGTTCTTCATCTGACCAAGAATTTCGGCTCCGTAACAGCAGTTGAAAATATGACATTTGGAATAAAGCGTGGTGAAGTATTTGCACTCCTTGGACCGAATGGTGCAGGAAAATCCACCACCATATCATTAATCCGTGGTGATATACAACCAAGCAAGAATGGAGGAAATGTTTTTGTGGAGAATATTGAAATTAATCGACATCGAGCAGATGCAAGAGCCCATCTGGGAGTCTGTCCTCAATTTGATGCAATGGATCAAATGACCGTCTTGGAGCATCTTGCATTTTATGCCCGCGTTAGAGGTGTCCCAGATATTGAGCATAACGTCCAAGCTGTTCTTTACGCTGTTGGTCTCCAGGCTTTTGCTTCTCGTATGGCAGCTAAACTCTCCGGCGGCAATAAACGAAAGTTATCCCTCGGAATCGCGTTAATCGGTAACCCGACTGTACTACTTCTTGACGAGCCGTCATCAGGTATGGATGCGGCTGCAAAGAGAGTCATGTGGAAAACCCTCGCTTCAGTTGTCCCAGGTCGTTCACTCTTGCTTACAACGCATAGTATGGAGGAAGCCGATGCATTGGCTGACCGTGCAGGTATCATGGCAAAAAGGATGTTAGCAATGGGAACTTCTGATCACTTGAGGAGCAAGTTTGGTGGTGCTTATTACATTCATCTGGTCCTCAAAAGTGCTCCTCATACGACAGATGATGAGATATCGACATTAAGAGCTTGGATCGATGATAATTTCCGGAATGCGATTATTGAAGATAAAACTTTCCACGGGCAAATGCGCTTCTCAGTTCCGATTTCTAGTTATTCTGATGTTCCCAAGCATCAAGGAGAGAAATTAAATGTAAAATCAGACGAGGACGAAATCAGCAGCCTTGGCACAAGTAATCATGAAAATAAATTACGAGATACGGGGATAGGATCTTTGATTATGAAATTAGAGGATCACAGGGAAGAATTGGGTTTGGAATATTATTCGGTTAGTCCGACGACGTTAGATCAGGTTTTCTTGACGATTGTTGGGAAACATAATGTAGAGGAGGAAAATTATGCACCGCCTAAGGAAAAGAAGTGGCTTGGGGGATTGATGAAGTTAGGGAGGGGGAAGAAGGAATAGAGGGGAGTTGTGGAGCAGGGAAAGAGATATATAAATAGCATCGATATCATAGTGCACGGATGGAGTTCTTTACACATATATAATGATTACGGTAAATGTTATTCTTTCACAATGAAAATGAAGTACTTGCTTACTTGATGTCTATCTCTGGCTGGCTCTCCGTGAACTTCAGCCCTCTTTCTATATACTACTATATATTCTGGTGACATGGTGACAGCCCTCGAGGTTATAGGGTTAGAGCGGTGGATTGATGGGGGCAGGAGTGTTAACGTGCGATATCATTTTCATGGAATGAATGCAAGCGGTGGATGGTTAGGGTTGATGGTTACGAAATATAATTCTATGGAATTAAACATGTGAGATTTTTTTTATTGATGATTAAGGTTAAAGTTTTGGTATTTTAATTGTACTTATTTATTTATTTACTTGTATTATTTATTGAGGCATTGTTGGTATTGTTGGTATCACATCATCTCGGTGGTTGTATTGTTGATACTATGATTATTTATGAGTTGTGTTTGGGATATATTGTGATTGTTGTCGTGTTGGGTTGGGTTTTGTTGATTTGTTGATTTGGATTTGATGGTGTGTAGGTAGGTTTGTGGAGTGAGAATGAGAGTGAGAAGGAGTCGGGCTTCACTCCTTTTCGGACTCTGCTTCTTTTGTCTGGGTGTTTCTGCGGTTTCTGGGGTTCTGGGGTTGCTTGGGTATATGAATTAATGAATGTATTAGTATAGAATCTCTAGCTAGGCCATGCATTACGGATTTTTAGCAATTATACTGTAGATTTGACTCACTCGCTTTGTTTTGTTTCGTTTCTTTTATACTGGGCGCTAGCAAGTTGCTAGTTTAGTATTTTAGAAGGTTTAGTGCAGTCTATTCGGAATGGGTATTGATTAGTTGGAGAAATGCTGGAATACTAACTAGGTGGATGCTCGGTGTTTTATAGCAGACTAGTTTGGCGGGGTGAATGCAGATAGTTGGTTAGTTGGATTAGGTTCAGGAATGGAAAGGAATGGTTGGTTATTCAATAACACTTTACTTCACTTTACTTCACTTCACTTCACTATGTTGTGATTAATGTTTACCGAGGAGATTTACCGAGGAAATTTGCGGGAATGTAAGATATTTGGCGTAAAATACATAACATCGTTAGGGTTATGTTGTAATCACAAAAATAGAAAAGAAGAGAAAGATAAGGATAAAGGGATGATTGACATCGAAAAATACTGGACATTGTAATTTATTGAGATGGTGAAATATATGATGAATAAAAAAGATAGAAAAATAAGGGAGCAAGTGAAGATTTGATGGATATTGTAGATGAAGTACCCGAATCTAGAGGTATGACCCGGTGGAAGGTTATAACAGTAGTGAAATGTATCAGTAGTAGCTCGCATATAGATATATAATCTAGAAAACTGAGTTGGTAACTCCTAAATGCAACACTTCGTAGAGTTAGTAGAAACTGACTGGCGTGCAAGCAAATGAGCTAACAACCTTGCAAATCCACAACATCTGAGAATGGGAACCTTTTGATAGAGTTCTTCTACTAATTATCATTCATCTGCCACTTGCTCGGAGAGGAGGTGGTAATGTAGAATATGCACTTGGCATCTTAATCGTGATGTTGTAACATGTTTGATTATTTATGACTTCACCCTTGTGTTGCAAACATTATCAACTAAAATTCACGCATTGATTGGAGCATAAATGTGTTATACAACATTAAAGAGAGGTAGAATACTTGAGGTCCATTCTGGATAGTTCTTCTACCATTCTATAACTATCTGCTTTATCGCACTGAATTCTTCATGATACTACCTCAGCTACATTCATTATACTATGAGTCTTCCGTGAATTGTGGTTATCTCAGTTAGTGCTCAATGAGTGGGAGTAAAATGGGGGACAATTAGGGTAGAATTGAAGGTGAAACCAGGAGCTAAAAGACATTTCGGGAAAAGGAGAAGTACACCAAGAGAAGCATGCGGACCTGGAGTGAATAAATTACTCCCCGGGAAACATAACAGGATTACTAATCAAAGAAGTAAGTGAATAGAATGGTAATGAAAGAATTAATATGATACTATCTAGTCTTCTCTAGACTATTTATTCCTCGCTTTCGCTTAAAATTGACATTGCATAATTTTATGCACTTCTTTGGGATGCTGGGTTTCATTTGATGTTACTAGTATGTAGTGTAGTAAAGCATGGTCTACAGTGCTGAAAGATGCCTATCGACCGGTAGGGAATCTTCCTCGTAGATTATCAAATTACCAGGTTGCTCTTCTGAGCGGTTGAAATAGAAATTCATATATTTTTCATTGCGTAAAAGAGCCATTCACTCCACTATTGCGCCAAAGTCTCAGGGAGCATGCCCGAGTCAGGGGAAACGCTTGGTGCTGCCGAAAATATTCAATGTTATTAGACTTTCGCTACTACTCTATTCTTTATAAAACGACGTTATCGCCTGGGTAATTAGACATCTGCACTGTTGAATAATCATGGCTATCGATCGGAGATTAGCTTTTTGGATACTGGTTCCATGGTTAATGCTGAAGAAAGAGAAGGAAAGAGGCTGTGGTAAAGTCATAAAGGTCTTCAAGGGTTGAGCTTCATCTTCTTTCTACAAGGAACTACAACAAGTTTGAACTTAAAACCCAACACAAAGACCACAAGCTTCAGCTTCGTACATAATAAGGAGTCAACAACCCGTTTGAACTTGTAAGGTGAAGTTATTCTGCTGGAGCTGAGAGCGTTTAACAAAAGCCTATTTACTATTTCCGGTGTTGATGGTTCTACTGCCCGATAACTAGATAGATGATTACACACAAAATGGAATCATACATCTCCACATTCAGCACGTTGTTTGCAACAACCTTTTCAATAAGACCAAAAGCTCCCTCAGAAGTAGTAAGGATACCACATTCTCATCAACATCTACAATTTCTCCCGTTTATTTTTACCCCGTTTTGCAACAAGCACTTACTTTATTTGCAATCTAGGTTCAAGCCGCTCAGCTCGCTGGAATATCAGACAACAAGTTGATCGATAATGGATACACTCTTTCAGCTGAATATCTACAGGAAAAAGCGTACCACAGTTCATCCATAAGTCATAAGTTTGCGCAAATTCTTCTCTGGGTAATTACTCCTTCTCGGCTCGCTAGTCACATTTACCACCGCCAGCAGTCTTGACTCTGTACTAACAAAGGTTGTAGTGTTTCATGGCAATACTAATCACCCCTATGCTCATCATACTCATCCAATTTGGCTCTACCAACTACTTCTGGGCTTCGGCCACTTGCGTTATCTTCGCCGTAGTGATGCTCGTTTCATACTCCAATCACGACAAAAAGGGAGTCGAAGAAACCTATACCACAGCGTGGGAAGATAAAACTAGAAGTGTTGCGAAAATCATCCAGGATCGTGTTTATGTCAAGGACCAAAAGACGTATGTACCTCTCTTCACTCTTTTTCCCTAGCTCTCAATTTGAAAGTAAAACACTAATGTTGACAACATAGCAAATTTCGTATCTCTCACCTTGCACAAATTCATCGCCTTCAGTCAATCCCTGAAAATCAACATCCTAAGAGCATTAGCAATATGCGTCATGAGATGAGCGAGAAATTTATCGCGGCAATGAAAGATATGACTTCTGAAACTAGGGTTATGCTTAATATTTATGTACTTCAATCTTCTCACATTCTTACATCCCTCCACTTTTATTTCCCGATTCTTCACTTCTCCTCCCTTTCCTCCCCCATCTCCCTATCCCCCGGCGTTGAAGAACCCCCAACTAACCATCAACTTCTAGCTCATAATCTCCGGAGCTATGTCAACAGTATTCCTCTGGACTGCACACTACTACTACCACCGCCCCTCTTCTTTCTACGAAGCGACGAATTATTTGGTATTAGTTGGCAAAGTTATTGTCATGATGATTATGTACATGTCAGTTTTGCATCAGACGAAATTCTGGATTGAGGAGTTGGAACGGGAGAGGAGGGGGATTATGACGGGGTGGGATATTGTTGATTGAGGAAGGGAGGTAATGGGGAAGGGAAATGAGAGGGGAGGGAGGTTTGTGATTTTCGAGTTGTGGAAAGTAAGGTCTAAAGATGTCGATATCGGGTTTTTACTTTCGTTCTTGCCGTCTTGGGTTTGGGGAGGGAGTGAGGGGGGGTATTGGCTGCGTGGTGCAGGCCGGGCCTGCTTCTGGTTTTCGCGGTTGAGTTTTTCGTTGGGGAGTGTTAAGGAAGTGATGAAATGCACTGTATGGGTGTTAAAGAAAATTTCTGACTGAGATCTGGAGTGGATTGAACTTCAGTTTGATACTTTGTTTGAACTACAGTGGAAGCATCTACAGACCTGCAACTTAGATCCTGACAATAGAAAATATGAGTTTGATTCTAAATCTGTGTGTAGGAAGGATAATTTGTATAAAACATGGATTAATCCGTCGGTCCAATGATGTTAAGGAGCTGCATGCTCCTTGATAAGGTCTTTTGGGGGGGGTTCTCGGCTCGAAACCAGGGGGATAATGACCACTACCAATATGATCTGCTTCTTGTGCAAAATTTAGTAGCCCAGACGACACCATTCTAGCTGAGGGAGAAACTGTTATATCAATCAATTTATTTATAAATATCAGATGTATAATTAAATGTTTGCTATACAACTATGTGATCAAACACAGTTGGAGCCATCATTTAGCCACAGGTATAAGCACAGACCACTAATCCACAAACCTCGGCTCATCGAGCTTCCCCAGATTTCGGAAAAGCATCTTCAACCTTCTACCCAACTATCAAGACACGTGAAGCTCACCCACTCACCAGCTACCCCTTTACATATAGTCCCGCTTCCAATTCTACACCTCGAAACTAGGAAAGTCAATGTCTCTAAGACATTCATATTATACGTCTTCATTTACATCGGCATCCAAATTCGTAAACAAACTTATCAGACCTAAACGTCTCACATCCAGAACAGTAACGATAATACCAAGTTATAGATGCTTTCACGGAGCAAGAATACATACATCTAGACAAAATATAGGATCTTTTACACGGCCAAGAATAGGAAGTAGAATTATGGCACCATCCGAGCCACCAAAATCTGATTTGGAAAAACAATATATGTCATCTACCAGCAGTCCAAAAGCAGATAGTAAATCAAAAAAGCCAATTGCCGTTCCTCAGCCTAGTTCAAGGTATATACTTTCTCTTAGATCCTATCCCATTCCATTCTCCTCCCTTCTCAATAGCTCTACCCTTACCACCTTCACTTCCAATCCGAAATTAACCCAATCTTCCACCCTAGCATCCTCCTCATCTCACCTCAAAACCAAATCCTTCTCCTCCACCGGATTCGAACCTCCAGTTCCTTCCCCTCGGCCCACGTCTTCCCAGGTGGAAATCTTGATTCCTACCACGAATCACCCATTCCATCCCCGTCATCCTCTTCTCGGCATATAGATTCCGAAGTTTACAGAATAGGCGCCATCCGAGAATGTTTCGAAGAGTGCGGGATACTTTTAGCTCGTCCTTCCCAAGATAGTGACGTACAGAGAAATGACAAAGAGCGAAGTGATTTATTACTAGAAATCCCCTCTTCGGAGCGCGAAAAAGCCCGCAAAGAAATCCATTCGAAAAACACAAAATTCACTTCCTGGGTACAAGAAATAGGTGGGAAAATCGATACAGCTAATCTCCTCCCTTTTACCCGCTGGATTACACCGAGTAATTTACCGAAAAGATTTACAACGCAGATGTATATATATTTCTTACCTCTAGACGCTGATACGGGTATTGGGGAAAAAGAAAAAATGATGCAAATACCAAGAGATGATGGAGGAATCGAACATACGGCTGCTGAATTTGGGTATTGTGAGGATTGGTTAGGAAAGGCGAGGAGGAATGAAATTATTCTTTTTCCGCCGCAGTTTTACTTGATGAATCTTTTGGTCCCGTTTTTAAGCAAACCGGGTGAGGGGAAGAGGTTCTCGAGAGATGAGTTAAGGGGACAGAGGGAAGGGGTTTTGGAATTTTTAAAGGGAGATGGAGGGGATGGGTCGGGAGTGGAGTGGGGAGAAAAAGTTATGAGTCCGATTGGAATGGGGATGAGAAGGAGTGATGGGAGAGTGGTTTTAGGGTTGGATAAGCAGGGGCCGGAATTGGAAGGGGAGGGGAGGAGTGGAGATGGGATGAGGGTTGTGCTTGTTAAGTTTTTGAAGGAGGGACCGAGGGATGTGGAGATCAGGGAACGGAAGGAGGTTTTGGAGGAGGAGAGGAGGGGAAGGGCAGAAGCGGAGGGAGCGGGAGGGGCTAAGTTGTGATAGGTTGTGAGAGGTTGTACATTGCACATTGTGCGATGAGATATTGGAAGAAGTGGCTTGTAGATGTTGGTTTGTATATTATACCAATTAGAATGACCAAGACTATCAAGAGAATGACTTTCCCCAGTAGGATTTTACATTTTAATCTTGGGGATAATTGCCCGAAGGTAACGAACACACCTTTTATGATTTCAATACCAAGCCACAAGTCTATCACAGCCATCATAAAAAGAGAAGCCATGCATCACATTATCACCATGTGTCCAGCATCAATCATGATCGTTCCTTTGTACGATTCGCAGTCAAGTGTCCCTCACAAGTTGTATGCCCATAACGCCAAAACGATCACCTCAACTCGTACCATTTGATTCGCGCCCAACTCCCCATCATTCCCAATTCAATCCTTCTCCGCACATCAACCTTTCCCACAGGTTTATTTCCTTTCTTCCACTTCATCCTAAAGCTCATCTTCCTCCTCACCACCGCCACCCAACGTCCTCTCCTCAGCATCCTCATCCTCCCCCTCCCCATACTCCTCATAACTCGGCCACTGCACCTCAAACTCCCCCTCGAAATCCTCCGCCACATTCTCCCCATCCCCCAAAAACCTAAACGCGACCAATCCCCCCTCTTTCAACCCCAATGATTCGGGCGTATCACCTAATCCAAGCTGTAACTCCGACCACCCATTTTTAGGCTCATATACATCGAGCGGGATACCTAATGCTATATTTTGGATTGAGGTTGGGAGGGGAGTTTTTTTGTCGGTTAGGGTGGTGGTGGTGGAGGATAGGGTGGTCATGGATGTGCTGGCTGGATGGGAAATCATGGGGTTGAGACCTTCGGGGTATCGTTCTTGGAGGACGGAGAGGAGGGTTGTGAGGATTTGGGTGAAGGTTTGGGTGGAGGGTACGAGTAGGAGAATCGTGTGGGTTGTGTGTTTGAAGAGGAGGGTTAGGTCTGAGGGGTTTTGGAGGGTTGAGGTGCTGGATTTTCTTTTGGGAGGCTGGTTTGGTTGTTAACTTTTGAGGGGGGAAGTTGGAGAGGGGTGCTCATTTACCATTTTGGTTTTGGTTGATTGGTCTTTTGGTTTAAAAGGTTGCGAGATTGATCTATACAGAGGAAGATGTTTGCTATGTCGTTGGTATTTGTGGTTATGTTGCGTAATTTATTTCTTTGTAAGATTATCAGGATTGGGAACAGGCATCACTTTATAGAATTTCTTTTGCGACGCGATGACATTCGCGAAAACAGCTGACCCATCAAAAAAGCAATTTCTCAATCTTCAGCCTTGTACAATGTAATACAATCTCACGATTAACATAGCATATCACTCCAGTCAATTCTTTAAATCGTTCAATCAATTAATCTTTAAATCATGGATCCTTCTATCCCCTCTCCTCCAACCGACGAAGAACTCCTCGAAATCCAAATGAAAGCCTGGTGCAAACAACACCACGAAGCCCTCAAACTCGATTCCCGCATGTCTATTCCCTACGGCGCGCGTCTTCCCCTCTGCACATCAATCTCTTTTGTCTGCGGCATGGCACTCGGCATATCCCACGGATCAAAAACCGCCGCGTTACGATTTCGAGCCGAAAATGCTCATCGATTACCTACATCTCCTACGGGTTGGTATTTATATCATAAGAGCAAGAATTATCATACTGGGCTTGGGGGCGTGAAAGAGGGGTTGAAGATGGGTTCTAGGATGGCTTTTTGGACGGCGGGTTTACTGGCGATTGAGGATATGTGTGATAGGTGGAGGGGAAGGAAGGATGTGCTTAATACTGTGCTTGCGAGTTTGAGTGTTGCGGGGGGTTTTAGTTTATGGAGTGAGTTTTCTTTTTATTTATACATGTTTTGGAGTTTGCGATGTGATTGTGTGTGGAGATGTGATGGTGAATTTACTCAAATGCTTCTTCTGTTGCGTTGCTCATCCCCGCGCATGAGATGATGAGCATTGGCAGAATGGGCGCAGATGGTAGATCAGCAGATGAATATGACAGGATGAAATATCGATATCAATACTAATTCCACTCTCTTTCCAGATCGTTTCCCTATAACAACAGCAGCTAGAACAGCAAAAACAGGATTAGCATTCGGTATAGGATATGGATTGGTACAAGATGCAGTTGGCTATGCAAGAGGAAGAAGATTAGGATATGTGGATTTCTTAACGGGAGCTGAAAGAAGAGGGGAAGAAGAATCGAGACATGAAAGGATGCCAATATGAAAATAATAGGAAATGAAAATCAATCAAATGGAAAATCAAATGGTAATTATATTCATTTAATTATCTAGACGACACACTCATTCTTCTCTTCATTTTTTTATCCCGTCATTTATCATCTCATTATTTGATTCTCATCTCTAATATATATATATATACCTGATAGCCAACCTCCAACCTCCAACGGACTATATTAACTTTCGTTTTTGTTAGTGTACACCATCTCAGCTCAAAGTACCAACATCGCTTTTCTTCGGTTTAAGAATTCGATCAAATACAACAAGCATTTATGAGTTGTTAAAAGAACCAATCATATTTATCAAATTTGAAGTGGATATGAGACGATAAGCTTTGATCTCATGGTTGTCGCCGGCTTGTTGATATCGATAAGCTTCAGGAATATTCCCCCTCTACCTACCTTTTGATACTACCTACTCAACTGAACTCCGATTTCGCTATTGTTTTTCTTCATTTCCTTTTGTATTACTTCTATTTCTCATTTACTATTTATTTCTTGTCTATCCGGATTTCTTCTTTTTTTCCCCTTCAACTTGTTTGTACATACAGTCCGGATATCAATCAGTATTCATTGCGCAAAGCAGGGGAGGCGAACAACAGAAAGAGATACATTGAATTGTGTTTGTTCACAGAGTTTGAACCTCATCACCGTTCCATCATGTCGAATTTAATATCAAGGAAAGCTTTACTTTGCTCAAGAAGATCCTTTTTGATTGCTCCTTCAAACTATAGAAGATTATCTTCTAGAACTTCACCTCTACAATCTACATACACTGGAAATCCAACTTCATCTGCAACAGAAGTTCTACAACCAATACATACCGATTCGAAGTCAGCATCCGAACCAGCAAGTATGCCGAAAATCAGTCCTCTTTCCATATTACCTCTCAGCAATGTTATAAGATCATTGGCTATTAATACTATTTCTTCTTCTCCTGTAAGTTTGTTACTGAAATCCTATCAATCAGTGTCCATCAGAAATCCTTACTGACTGTCCCCTGATAGCTACTTCTTGGTCCATCCTTGAAAGTAATGACCATCCTCGCACATTCTCAAAATCCGCTTCTTTCACCCGATCGAAATCCCTCTCTACGATTCTTCCTCAAGAATACATTTTACAAGCAATTCTGCGCTGGAGAAAATCACACCGAAGTTCAAAGTACTGTTCGCAGTATTAAAGATCTTGGTTTCAAAGGTGTATTCCTCTGTTACGCCCGCGAAGTAGAGAAATCTCCAGGAGCAAATATCGATATTGAGAAATGCGTCAAGAATGAAGTTTTACCATGGGCAGAGGGTACGTTAGCAACCGTCAAATTAGCCGAACCAGGGGATTTTGTATCCATCAAAGTTACCGGAGCAGGAAGTTTAGCATTACAAGCTTTAGAAAAACAAGGAGTATGCCACGCCAGCCTTAAACAAGCCATTGATGACATTTGCGCTTTGAGTGCCGAACGAGGAGTCAAATTAGCATTTGATGCTGAACATGCTGCTGTACAAGCTGGAATCGATCTTTGGACTTTGAAATACATGAAGAGATACAACAAACCGGGCAAAGGAGGAGCGGTTATCTATGGTACTTATCAAGCATATCTCAAAGCTTGTCCTCAAGTTGTCGCAAAACATATGGCAATTGCACGAAAAGAGAATTTCACCTTGGGTGTGAAGTTAGTCAGAGGTGCATACATGGGATCCGATCCTAGGGAGTTGATTCATGATACTAAACAAGAAACCGATGAATGTTATGATGGAATTGCCGAAGCACTTATTCGTCGAACCCCCAACTCTGTTCTTCAACCCGAAAATGGAGAGAAAGAATTCCAAGCTGTGGATTTGGTACTTGCGGGACATAATTTGGAATCAGTTCGCAAGGCTCAAGCCATTCGTACAGAACAAGCTGAGAAAGGAGAAGATCGAATTGAACTCTGTTATGCGCAACTTCAAGGAATGGCTGATGAAGTATCCTGTGAACTTGTGGCTGAAGGAAAATTGGCCGAATCTCTCGAATCTTCTCATGATTCTAACGTTATGGTTCATGGCGGTGTTAACGAGCTGATGGGTGGCACGAAAGGAGGAAAAGATGAATTGCATTTGAAGACGGATATTCCAAAGGCTTATAAATATTTGACTTGGGGTACTACCGGGGAGTGCATGAAATATCTTTTGAGAAGAGCATATGAAAATAGAGATGCGGTTGGAAGAACTAGAGAGGGACGAAATGAGATGGGTAGAGAGTTGGTTAGAAGGGCGAAGGGGGTGTTTGGTGCGAGATGATTGTTGCGAGATGAGATGACGCGGGTGTTCATATATATTGCATAGCGGGCGTTGGATTGGATATTGGCATTTCGTTTGTATGCGAGCATTATCATGATGTTTGAATGAGCGGAGCGAATACTTTTGATTTTGCTGGATAGGTTGACTTTTTGTCTGTTTGGTTCATTGTAGATACCGATGTTTAGTTGGAGTTGGGATTGGAGTTAGATATTTACATATTTCATAGCATCAGCATCAGCATCAGCACGGATTCGTTTGATATAATACCTGTATGTAATTTCACTGTGAGTGAGATACGAGGTACTACCTAAAAAAAGCATCCATAAAATCCTTCCTATTTTTCCTGACATCTCTTCTCCAAATAACCATATCTATATAGAAAACCTTCGAGCGCAGCGAGCAAAGGGGGTTTAGGGGCTCGCCCCCATAATTAATTGTATATTCATGGAAATGCGATTGTATGTTAATAGTCCATTAGTCAATGGTTTATATACTATTAGGTATATACTCCTAGTGATAGTATGGGATCGTCTACGGAGTACGGAGGAAAGATTAATGTTATGCGGATCCTATGCTACGCTCATCTCGTCGTCTTTTATGAATGGGGGCAAGCCCCCAAACCCCCTTTTGCTCGCTGCGCTCGAAGGTTGGAGGTTGGAGGTTGAAGATTCAAGATTTTTAAGGTTAATGTAATTATTGGAATATAAAAGAAATCATGTCCCCCTGTATCTAGATCGATCGACGCTAGCTAAAAGATATACATCGCTTATCTACAACTGGTATTAAACTAGCATCTATCCGGATAACTAAATTTAAATTTTGCCTCCGATTCGCATCATTGTGACGTCTTTGACTTGGATCGAGAAATCTTTGAAGGTTAAGCTTCGGACAAGATGAAGAGAGGTAAAGAAAAGGTAAAGAGCTTAAGGCGCTGGTCGTGTTGAACCGGGTTTGAAATTGAATGTATTTCTTTTCTTTTATTTTTTTTGGTTCAGATTATAGATGTGCAAACGTGCAGATTAAATTGAATTCCTCAAACGAAGTTTTAATGTTTTTCATTTCTGCTAGATATATATTTTTAAAACGACTTCAAGGGATTTCAACCCAGAGTGGTTTCTCAGGATTGACAAGAAAACAAATACAATTTGGAACCTCAAGATTCTTTTCCACATCTCAAATCCTCACCATGTCCACAAGAAAAGCAGCTGCAACAGCAGCGGCAGCAGGAAAACGCAAAGCAAGTTCAACTCCCGAACCAATTGGCCATCCCAATAGCACCACGAAAAAAGCAAAAGTCGGCGATGAAGACCACGATTTATCCGAACTACGACAACCACATCACAGTGCCAAAGAAGCGGAAGAAAATGGCATTGTTCTGCGAAAATATTATCCTCATGAAATGTGTAACCCGAGAGCTGTCGCATATAATAATAATGAATTGCCACGGCCTATCGAACTTTTGCAGTCTGCGCTGGCGGATACCAAAGAGGAGAGGAAGAAAATACATGTTAAGGATTGTGTGGTACATTGGTTTAAATGCGATTTACGAACTCGTGATAATACAGCGTTGTGGATGGCGAGTGAAAAGGCCAAAGAGAAAGGTGTTCCGCTTATTGCGATTTATATTATCAGTCCGCAGGATTTCGAGGCGCATTTGACGGCGCCGGTTAGGGTTGATTTTATATTGAGGACGCTTGAGATTTTGAAGGGGGATTTGGCGAAATTGGATATTCCGCTTTATGTTGAGACGGTGGAGAAGAGAAAGGGTGTTGAAGGGAGGATTTTGGAATTACTGGGGGAATGGGGCACGAGTCATTTATATGCGAATATGGAATATGAAGTTGATGAATTGAGACGGGAAGCTAGGATGGTGAGGAAGTGTGCAGAGAGGGGTATTGCTATGGATGTGGTTCATGATACTTGTGTGGTTCGTCCGGGGGAATTGAAGAGTGGACAGGAAAAACAATATTCGGTTTATACTCCTTGGTTTAAGGCGTGGATAGCTCATGTTCATGAGAATTCGGATCTTTTGGATTTATTCGATGCTCCGGGGAAAAATCCAGCGAGTGCACGAGAGAAATTCGCAAAGTTATTCGAGACGAAAATCCCGGATGCACCAGCGAATAAATCTTTAACAGATGAAGAAAAGAAGAGATTCCACTCCATGTGGCCAGCAGGCGAACATGCAGCACAAGAACGACTGTCTAAATTCGCCGATGAAAAAATAAACAAGTATGAAGAACATCGAAATTTCCCCAACTTAAACTCAACTTCCTCTCTATCAGTACATTTCGCATCCGGAACTCTCAGCGCACGAACAGCTATCCGTACAGCACGCGATCACAACAATACCAAAAAACTGAATGCCGGATACCAAGGAATCCAAACCTGGATATCAGAAGTCGCATGGCGAGACTTCTACAAACATGTATTAGTCCACTGGCCCTACGTCTGCATGAACAAACCCTTCAAACCCGAATACACCAACATAACGTGGGAATACAACGCCGCGCACTTCCAAGCCTGGACGGAAGGAAAAACTGGATATCCCATTGTCGACGCCGCCATGCGTCAACTAAAACATTGTGGATATATGCATAATCGATGTCGCATGATCGTAGGTTCATTTTTGGCAAAACATTTACTCATCGATTGGAGGATGGGCGAGAGATTCTTCATGGAACATCTAATTGATGGGGATTTCGCTAGTAATAATGGGGGGTGGGGATTCTGCGCTTCTACGGGCGTGGATCCGCAGCCGTATTTTCGAATTTTTAATCCCCTGCTTCAGAGTGAGAAGTTTGATGCCGAGGGGGAGTTTATTATGAAATGGGTGCCTGAGTTGAGGAAAGTGCAGGGGAAGAAAATTCATGAACCGTTTGGTGATAAGATGGCGGGGGAGGTTGCGAGGAAGAATGGGTATCCGGAGAGGATTGTTGAACATAAGGTTGGTAGGGAGAGGTGTTTGATGAGGTATAAGGAGGGGTTGGGGAGGGGGAGTGCGTAGGTTTTTGGTCGGGGTCTGAGTGAATGTAGTGTATGGAGGGGTTATCGGTTAGCAGTCCCTGGGTTTGTGAGATTAGTTGTAGTTGCATGGTTATATCTAATCAAAAGCTGTGAATATACTCATGATCCATCTGCCTCAATTTAAGAATTCACTTACTCACTCACTCACTCACCCAACCCATCTTCCAACCTCGAACATCCAACCTCGGATTACACCACCTCTTCTATCAACCACCACATCAGCTTGATCAATACGCCTTACTTGTACAAACCATCACTCATGCCGACATCTTCGCTCTTCGCTAAACCTTTTTTCCTCTTCCTAAATTGCTGATTATAGCAGTGCAACGGTTGTACGATATTCATACCCAACAATCCAAACAACCTATCTAACTCCTCCAATATTAGTTATTAAAGTAAACTACATTTTTATAGTTTTAAAGTTTTCGTGCCTTTCCAAACATATCTTTTATAGCCTCTGTTATATTTGGTGAGATTGCTGTATTTGTATTTGTATTTTAGTGAATGTTGAGGAGATTATGGGATGTGGGATGTATGGGATGTATGGGATGTATGGGATGTATGGGATGTATGGGATGTATGGGATGTATGGGATGTATGGGATGTATGGGATGCATGATGTGTTTGGTGTATTGTTGTATTGTTGATTATGAATGAGTAGAAGATGTAATGGTGAAATGAATTGCGGAAGAGGGGTAAAGGTTGGAGTAAGTGGAGGGTTGTATTGTATGGTAAGGGTCAGGTATAGATAGGAGCTCGGGTTTGCGTTATGAGTATAGTGGGGTTTTTGGTATGGTATCATGTGGTAATATAATAGTATAGTAATTGTGCTGGAATTTGGATGAATGGTATTTGGAAAGGATATTGGATAACTTGGGTTTGGAGATGGGAATGGAGATGGAGATTTAGAATTTTTAGGGGTCGGATGCGGAAAGGGGGATGGTTTGGGGGTGAGGGATGGATGGATGGATTCTCAACCCTACGGAGTATTCCCATGAATGACGAGATTATTTTAAGATCTTGAATTTTCATTCTCATCATCCTAAGATTTAATTATAATTACCGAGAACAAAAAGGAGCTGCCCATCTCCCAGGCACTAGCATCTGAAAAATTGCCTCAAACCTCATACATAGGAGATGTCATCTACAGACGCAGGGAAGAGAGCATCATATTGTTGATATATGCAGGAGGTTGGGGAATACAGCAATGAGTATACCCCCCATGTTCACGGAATCCTTCCTCCGTACCCACGTTCAATGTCTGTATTAGATAGTTTGAGTCATCAGTGTCTTCCACCCATCTTTCATCAATTTTTCTTTAAGGGTATTGGGGATTTAGGATTATTTAACCTTCTTCCCAAAAACTAGAATATACTCATGAGAAACTACTTTCTATCTTCTACTATCCACATACAATCAATACTATACAAGACCCCTCAACACAACATCTAATTCTAGTTCTAGACGGCATCCCCATATCTCCACTCTCACTCCTACCACCACTTTTAACTCCAATTTTCACTACGTAAAGTACAAATAGTATCACAGTACCTCAGAACCATCACGATTCCATGCCCATGCCCATGCCCAAAAACTTAATAGTAAATACATCCGTTCCACTCATACCAAACCACCCCCGAATTAAATGCTGCTACAGCAAAATCACAGTATTTAAAAAAAAAAATTTAAAAATTGGAAATCAAGAAGCCAAGTTGTAGACACACCTTCCTCGAGCTTGAATGGTATTACCCCAGTATCTCACGTCATCGTGTATCATCCACATATCTCATGAAGAATTAGTGATTTTAGAATTCTAATTGTATTTAGTCAATATTTTCTATGCAGAGTTGTAACACGGAAGTCACTTTACATAGGTGCTATCACCTCTGCCTCTGCCTCTGCCTTTACCTCTGCCTCTGCCTTTACCTCTGCCTCTAACCTCGTACTCAAGTACTACTACCTAAGAACAAATAAGAAAGATGTTAGAGGAAAGACTTGACTTCTGTAAATCTTAATCCGGACTAACTACTAAGTATGACATTCAGAATTCTACCCTTTCGTCCTATTGTTGCGATCGCAATACTCCTAAGATCTCTCAGGAGCAATATCGTGCTCAACTACTCGAGTATTATAAATAATGAATATCGAAACTTAACTTCTACTGTAGTAAGCAGAGAAGCTAGATCAGGGATTCAATGTTTTGATAAATTATATACAGATATAGATTTCTGAGATAATCGATTTGTTTCGAGTAAAATGCCAAGGGCCGTTTTGGATTTTAGGATTCTCACGGTTTCAATGAGCCGATCATTGGAGGTGGATTTTCGCCTGAGTCCTCGTTATCTATGTATGCTCGTGCAGTAAGCATATATACGTATATGTATATAGGATAGCATGGTAATCAACCTCACTTAACATAACTATACGGAAAAATACACCAGGTTGATGACTCCATATTTGTATAAATCTTCAAGACATGGCTCTGAGAGTGCTCAACTCACCTTTTGAAGGTTGAAAGGAAGTTCCTGTCCTAGGTTTAGAGAGTCAAGAGTGCATATATATTACAATGAAATTCGTTATTCACCATATAAAGTTTTGTGTAGGCTGAACTTGAGGCTGGGATGTAGTTTATTTGTCTATGTACTAGTATACATTTTTTAACTTATGCCATTTTTTCGTATTCGGATATTTCTCCTTTGCATGCTCGTTTCTGTTCCTTGCCATTTATATGTCATGAACGATCACCAGTCTGTCCCTAAGCTCTTTGCACAATCCCTTTTACTCTTTCCTGTAGCTTTATCACTTTCCATATTTGGAAATACTGATATTGTGAAATTTTTCGAAGCGGCATTAGAGAGATAGAGACTGTAGTTTCAAAAGCGAGATCAATAGTCCCTGTCTCTACTGCATTCGCTTTAGCTAGGGAATAAAATGAATCGTCCGAGAAGTACGATACTATGCATCAGAGAGACGTCATCCGGTAGGTACTTGCAGGATGACCTTTTGACGAGACAAGCATGCATGCAATATCAAGGTGGCTCTAGAATGACAAGATGTCATAGCTTAAAATACGAAATGAAGAATTTTGTCAAAGTATGATGATCATGCAATGTTAGTAATGCTTCCACAAGAATTGAAGTTCCTCCAGGCCAGTTCAGTCATGACTTTTGAGGATACCTCAAGGTTTGACTGAGAGACACTCGTCATTTTACATCATCAATCCCTGGTAAATGAGCCTCCGTAAGTTATCCTCCAAATAAGAAAAATGTCCGACCCGTATCTGTGCTCCAACGAGATGCTCTAACGTCACAGCTCATCAGAAGGCCAGTATATTTATCTTTCTCCGGCTTATCCCGCTAAATGGGTTATGAAAACCATCAAAATAGCAATCTGACTCCTCGAACATATATATCACTTTGAAGTGTGGTCCGAGAAGTTTCGAAAAGCCGGTAAGGATCGTGAAAACGCTCTGTGTTAAAATGAAAAGTCCAGGTCCGCATAACTATCACCATCACAGAAGAAGAAAATATATTTGTTGGATGTGGAATGTGTCGTTGATTCGTAATCACAAATGTGAAGTGACTATCTCAGTATATGATGGCCATAAAGCTCATTCTTCCTTCACTTGATGTACATCCTCCACTTTTTCAATCCCATCCTTCCCAGGTATCCCAGCCAGAAACTGCCAAATCTATTCGAACCAATCAGTCCAAATCCAAACATTTATAATATCGAAAATCGTATCGAATCGAGGGAATCCTACCGAAAGAACCGAAAAGTGCGAATTTATCTTTGGGATTGACCACTCCAGACGTTCTTCAACAAACCATCACGTTGTGCTAATCTGTTCAAAGAATCATCACTCTCTCCCATAGCTCTGATGAAACCGCAGAGAGCATAAACTTGGTTCTCGCCGGTAGCGCGTCCATTCTCGTCAACCTTTGCGATAGAGATTTGAACGGATCCGTGGTCCTTGGCCTTGATGATACGGTTGGTTGCGCTGCATTTACGTGGAACGTAACTGTAAAATAATTAAAGGTTAGAATCCATTTTTGAAGATGTTTCAACAAAGCAATTGACCGCATATCGAAAATTGGGATAAAACGTACAGATCAACGAGTTCTCCCTTGTCGTTTTCCATTTTTGCGACTTGTTGGTTGGTGAGAAGAAGAAAGTTTAGGGATTTCTTAATTGGCGTTGATGTCGTCGGAGGTTGAATGAAATTCAGATTCGTGGGGCTTGGAAAATGAGGGTTTCTGATAAGCGAGAACTTTTTGTTTTAGCCATAAATTCTAGGCAATATGGCTGAGCAGATGGTGGCTGAGGAGAGAGTGGCTGATGAATGAAATCTCATGTGATTTGGCGCGCTTTTCGAGTCAGTTTTGAAACTAGTGTCGCGAATTGCTTAATCGTATTCGTAAACAAAGGTCTGAGATTCTGATAAGTGAAGATTGCTTGCGAAATATTAGCATCAACAACACCAATTATCAATATGATGTGAATATGCTCTGAAACATTGCTAATATTTATGACGACAACATTATTCACAGATATATTCAATGTGAAGACTACAATCAACTGTGTCGTGCCTTCCGCTTACAGGAAACAACGCCCGGCGCATAGTTTTTTTAAGTAATAACATCACAATGGCTACCACAGATGTCTTTATTATATCCTCTTCGCCGCCACGACAATTGGTGTCTTATGATACATCTTCACCGCCTTTACCTTCCTTAGATGAAATGTTCAATGAAAAGAAAGCCTCCAATTTGCAAAGAGGTAGTGGTTTTCCACCTATTCCTACAGGCGCGACAACAACCTTCGCGAGCGTATCTACTTTGCTAAGGAAATCTTCTTCTGGGTCTCTTCAAGGATTTGATAATGCTCGATCGTTTGGAACAACTGCAGTGCAAGATGGCAACGATTCAAAGAAATCTGCGAAACCGAAAGCTCCACGAAAAACCGCCACAAAAAAGGAAGATGGGACAGTTGAGAAGGTGGCAAAAGCATCTCGGAAGACTGCAAAGAAGAAGGATCAAGATGTAGCTGGGGTCGCCGTAGAAGAAATTGTGGAAGAGGCTGCAGAGATTGTAGCCGAAAATAAACCGCGAAAGCCTAGAGCTAAGAAGGGAGATGATGCTGAAGGAAAGGGTGGGAGTGTCGCAGAGGCGACTGTATTGGGTCCTACAGACGCGGCTGTGGAAAAGAAACCGCGCAAACCTAGGGCCAAGAAGGGGGATGATGCTACAGGAGAGGGTGTGAAGGAGAAGGTACCGCGCAAACCTAGGGCGAAGAAGACCGATGTTGAAGCTGGAAGTGAAACGGTGCCAAAGGAGAAAGCAGTGAGGAAGCCACGAGCTAAGAAATCAGATGTGGACTCAAATTTACAACCTAAGATGGTAAAAGGCAGGGTGACCAAGTCCGCCAATGCTTCGAATACCAACAAAGTCGAAAACCCGAAAGCCGACACAGTTAGCAAACATTTTGCGCCCAGCCCGATCGTCGGAGATATAGTTGCAGAGGAAGGATTTGGCTTAGTGGAAGCGATCAAGAGGAGAACGAACTGGACTCCACCGAAACCGACACAAATTCCAATTGACCTCGAAGATTCTCCAGAAGCTCGAGGCTCGGATACCAATAAAGGATTTGCAGAGCTATTAGGGAGCTTTGGATTCAGCAGTAACGAGGCAAATTCTATTGAAAAGAGAATATCTTCAGGAGTATCTAATGGAGCCGCTGCAACAAGGAAGAGAAAGCTAATTGAAATGGTCACTACAAATATCCCCACAGTACCCGGCTCAAAAGCCACCAAGGAAAAAGCTGTCAAGAAGAAGGCTAGGACGCTTACGGACCTTGCAACATCTGCTTATGCAACAGCGGAAGAAGATGATGATGATAGTCTTCTTGATGCGCCCGCGCCTTTACTCCAATACTTCCCTCATGCAGCCCCCGGAGAATTTACAAATGGTGGCTTCAAGATACCGCCCAAACCAAGGTCAAAAAGTCCAGTAAAGGGAGTGCAAAAGTCTAGAAAGGGCTCTGCAGAAGAGCCAATTCTTCTTTCCCCAGAATCTGCGCTGAAGCAAGTTAGCAATCAAGACTTTGTGTTCGGAACCTCAAGTCAATTGGCAAGAGAAGATTCCCCTTCATTACTACGCGATTTGCATGATGCTATGCAAGCATCTAATGAATTGGATGATTATGATGATCCTTTCGTTTCACCTCCTACGAAGATAGCTGAAAGAGGAAAAGCTGTAGTTGCTGCGAAACGGAATCTTTGGTCCGTTGCCGCTCGTGATGACCATGGGGATTTGATGGATATTGAGACAATAGACTTGGCACATACGCCAGTTGCGAAGCCAGATAGAATCATGCTTTCACAAAAGCCTTCATCATCATTGGTTACGCCTGCCAAGGATGAGTGGTTTGATATTGACGAAATTGAAGATAACCGACCCCCTTCTACCCAAGTTCCAGCAAGAGAAATGGGACCAATTGAGAGATCTATCAATTTGCAACTTTTGAACAGCCCTATTCAACCTAAGAATACCTCAAAGGATACCTTCAAACAGAAGAAAGGCACCAAATGTTCAGTTGCTAAAAGCACCAACCTTCAGAAAACAGAAGCCTTCAAGATGCCCGACTATGAATCATTTACTACACCACAGTTGACGAGGGAAATTCAAAAATACAAGTTCAAGCAAATCAAAAGTCGAAAGAAGATGATTGATTTATTAGTTCAGTGTTATGAAAGTCAGAATCGCCCAGCCTTGGGTGTTCTACAAGGAAACATTCCAATTGCCGCGCAAAATCCGTTGGAAAGGTCTAAAGATGGAGCCAGCTCATCCACTCAAGCCGAACCAACCATTCCTTCACCGCCACGGCGGTCCGCCTCTCAAATTCGGAAATCATCCAAGGCTTTGGAATTATCTCCTGCCGATGATAATCAAGATGATGAAGCTCAACAAGCACAGCTTTTTGCTCATATTTACACTGCAATTATCAATGCTCCACCTTCACAGGACCCATCGAATCCAAGCTGGCATGAGAAAATATTGCTCTATGATCCAATTGTTCTGGAAGATTTGGCATCTTGGTTGAATACTGGAGCTCTGGGTAAAGTGGGCTGGGATGGGGAAGTGGCTCCAAAAGAGGTTAAGAAATGGTGTGAAAGTAAGAGTATTTGTTGTTTATGGAGGGAGAATCATGGCGGTCTGGCGAGGAGTAGATATTGATGAAGGAGATGGAGTGGTTGCTGTGGTCTGGCTTGTTTGTATGCTCACTTGGGTTGGTGTTTGTTGAGATACCCTGTTTTGTATGCATATTGTTATGAGATTCATGAGGATAGAATGTTGCTGGTGGTGGATATGTATCATTGAAAATTATTTATGATAAACCAAGTTTCCAAAACAAATTCATCTTGGTGACCCACCGCAATCCTGAAGGTGGTTGGGTAGTATGTGATGGTATACGCTTAAGGAAGTATCCCAAAGGCGATGTATCTTTATTACAAAAAACTGCCAGTGACTTATCTCTGGAGAGTATGCTGACAGATATATCGGGAAATAACCTTCCACATATATAGCCAAAACACTTTTGCATTTGAGAATGTCAATACCATACTGTGCTATACTATGGGATACCCTATCGTTAGCGCAAAGTAACAATAAACCGTGTCTCCTTCACTACTTTAATATCAACTGTATCTGCTCCACACTACTTTACAAATCTCATCTCATACCTGTGATTTGGTTGAAGGAAGTTCATGGGTTAAGACTACAATTATCTCTATGCAAGATGAAGAGGTAGGAATCAGACCCTGTAATGTATGTGGAGGTCAAGGCTAAAGAAGAGATCCAACGGCACCTTAGGGAGAAGAAAAAGTTGAATTTTGAGTATCGGCTGTGTAATGAAGCTGTGAATTATACATGATATACATGATATGCTTTGGAATATAGATGTAACATTAATTTGAGGAGGGAAATGGACCTAGATAATTGAAATTGATGAAAAGATGGCGGATTGGAAATGTTTCTCTAGCTGTTTGGTCTGGCTGAGAAGTGAGAAGTATATAGTATATTTATTATATGATGGGAAATGATGGATTAATATTTGCTTCTTTACATTTTATAATGTTTCTAAAAGATGAGATGAGATTAGATGAGATGAGATGGATGTCTGTATTTTCACACTCCTATGAGATGGTGCCTGATCTACTATGGTATCAAATCGACAAGACGGTAGGATATATATACCCACCCACATTCTAACCTACAAATCGGGTTCTTTTTTTTTTCTTTTTTCTTTTTTTTTGTAATCATCTATCTATCTATCTACTTCCTTTCCTTTCCTTATCCTCATAATCTTGTCAATAAAAAGGAATTGAGCGGGTGAAGGAAGGCTGAAGAAGAAAGATCTGGCTGGCCATGGTTGGTATAGGATTTGAGATTTGTATTGCAGTATAATATCCGAGGGAGGATTACGATTATTCCTCACGATATGTGTGATTACCAGCCAGAAATCATGGTAAAGTATTCATTATCAAAGTCAAGATGCTATCATAATCATAACCATCATGAAAATCATAATACAAGAAAGAGAAATCCACGAAAAGAACACAGCTCACGCATGCCCTTTAATCAGCAGTTCCACTCTTACCACTCGCATGTCTACTGGCTGTTTCCTTCCTCACCAATTTCAACGGTCTATAAACCGGATCCCACATCTGTTCTCTAATCCACTCCTCCAAATCTTCATCATTACTTGGAATACCCTTTTCCTGTGCCAGACCCTCCTCGACCGAACATTTAATAACCGCTTTAGCGATATGTACGCTAATTTCGCGAACATCGGCAACATCAGGTAATAATCCCTTATCGGGATTTTTCAATGCTGGACTTTGAGAAGCTAGTGCTTTGACGGCAGAGACTAGCATTTTATCACTCAATAATTTTGTACGAGAGAGAACGCACCCGAGACCAATACCGGGGAAACAGGTTGAGTTATTACATTCTGCGACTTCGTATTCGTGGCCTTCGTATTTGACGGGTGGGAAGGGTGAGCCGGTGGCGATTAAAGCTTTGCCTTTGGCCCATTCGTTTATATCTTTTGGATCGGCTTCGTGGAGACGGGTTGGGTTGCTGAGGGGGAAGATGATGGGTTGTTCGACGTGGGAGGCCATTTCTTGGATGATTTCTTTGGTGAAAGTTTTTGGTTGGGTGGATGTTCCGATGAGAACGTGTGGTTTTACTGTTTTGATGACTTCGAGAAGATTTCCATGGTCTTTGTCTTTCCACTCGGAATCTTCACGAGCATATGGGATTTGTGCATGAGTGAGTTTGTCACCGTGTGACTTTAAGAGGAGACCGGGTTTATCAACGCAGTAGATTTGCTTGGCGGCTTCTTCCTTGGATTTTCCACTATCGGCAGCGATGGCATCGCGAACTTGGTCTGCGATTCCTGTACCAGCTGTTCCGGAACCGAAGATTACGATTCGGGTGTCTTCAAGCTTGATTTTGCTCACGTGAAGACCGGCCATCATTGCTGCGAGGGTAACACATCCAGTTCCTTGAACATCATCGTTGAAGCAAGCCATTTCAGGACGATATCTGTCGAGAATTCTTCGGGCTGTGTATTTGTTAGTTCTCTATTCTAGAGTTGAAGCTAATTGTGCTTACCATTTGGGAGACCAAAATCCTCGAAATGGATATAGGCCTTAGGATAAAGCTTTGTTGCATTTTGGACGAATTTGTCTACAAAATCATCGTACTCCTTTCCTCTCACTCTGGGCTTCTTCAACCCAAGATACAAATCATCATTGAGAAGCTTCTCATTATCCGTTCCACAATCCAAAACAACTGGGAGTGTTCGATTTGGATGGATACCAGCACAAAGTGTTGTGAGGACTAGCTTGGCGACTGAGATCAAGATACCACCAACTCCTTGATCGCCGATTCCGAGGATTTCTTCTCCATCTAGGGAATGTTAGCACTGTTGTTATAAATTTGATTGTACTCAACGTACCAGTAACAACGATATAGTCAATATCATCTGGCCCACCCCATTGAGCCAAATCATCGTGGACACGATCCGTATCATCGATATTCAGGAAACAACCAGCAGGTCTTCTAAATATTCTAGAATAGTTCTCAATTGCCTCGCCTTCTGTTGGTGTATAAATGATGGAGAACATTTCCTTCATATGTTCTTGAATTAACTATCATGAATTAGAATAGCTCTTCATCATGTGTTTGCATTGAAATATTTATCATATTTCACACGTGATACTCGAAAAGTCCAAAACGTGTATCATTCGAAGACACCATACAGCCAGATATCGTGTGACTGATAAAATAGAAAACTCACTCTGTAATAAAGAACCTCATTCTGATCCGCCAACGAAGTCATAAAAGTATTCTTCGCCAAATCATTTTCTCTCAAACTATACTGCTCATAAGCTCTCCTAACCTGTTGATCCAAAGTCGACACGCTTGACGGCAATAATCCCGTCAACTTGAACGTTCTTCGTTCATCTGCCGGAAAACCCGCTCCTTTATTGAGATATGGTGTGTTGAGGAGGGCGGTACCCGTAAGTGCACATTCTAATGGACCGCTGGTGCTGAGGGGCAGGTGTCCGAATTGGGGATGTTTTTCATTCGGTTTGGTACGTTTGTGATGGGAGGAAATGTGTTTTTGATGGGTGAGGTTGTGGGGAGACATGGTTGATTGTTGTCGAGTGGTTAGTGAAGGGATTCGGGGGTAGTTGTTATATGTAAAATGGGAGTAGGTTTGTGGACTGAAATATGTCAAGTTTTCATGGTGTGATGATGTCCATGTCCCTTCGATATCGCATTGTTTGGTTTGACTAGATCTAGTGTATTGATATGACGTTACCTGATATAATAATTTATAAGTTGGAACATTTGAAGTGTGAAAAGCTTGATTTAACATGGACTTGTTAGATGATTAGTATACTGCACACGATTCATACCCAGCACTTTTATAAAAAATAATGGAGAATATTCGATGCTCAACCAATATAATGTGGTTGTGTTGTGGTTAATTAGCTTTCGGATAGTAAGTACACTTTCCTATCGATTTGTGCTGGCCAGAACTATAACAGTGGAACTATAACAGTTGTGCGATGGGGCGACATCCCAACAAGAAATACATTGGTTTATGTGCTGTAGCTTTACAGCTTGGTGTTGATATCAACCTTATCTGCACGGGACGGATTAGAGAGAATTTGATATCAATCACTCTGGTACATCTGCAATCTACAAGCACTATCAAAAACATATATACATTGAGGAATGAAATATCTTAGACCAACCTAACACCTTACCGCATCTGGTAATTTAGCAATCCCGCTGCTGCCATTATCCAAGAGAGCATTAATGATATTGTTTGGCAGAGAAATGTAGGTACGCAAGGAGCCACACTCCTGTAGGGCTCTCATGAAGAGTAGGAGTATGGACTATGAAGGTCCTTTAATTAGTCTTGCAACATATCCTCTTGTGAAGGTATAATCCCGAAAGATCATACCTCATTTCAACCTCCATTCAATATCGACACAAGACGCGAAGATATTAAAAGGCTCTTCAAAAGAAGAGTCTCATCGATGAGTGCCAATAAAGGCTGAGTGATTGATCAAGGTATTGCTATTGTACGGGGTTTGGGTTGGATAAGAAGAGAACGCTCTCTCCTTCATTTCACCTCTATCATATCTATTGACTTACCTAACCCGTGCTCAAAGATTCGACTTCTTTATAAGATAACATCAAGTCACCATTTGACTCAAACTTGTATATAGTTGAAAGTTTTTATACTTGTGATTGCCATTGAGTAGAAATCTTTCATGTTGGAGTTTGGAGAAGCAAAATTTATCGAAAAATCCAAATAAAGAGGTCCAAGCTCAAGACACTCACGTGATCACAATACTAATCTAAGTTTGATGGGATCAACAAGACCATCTCGCCGAAACACAAAATCTATCAAGCCAGCCTCCTTCCCTTCGCAGCTTCTTGTGAATACAGTACTTGTGAATCCTCAAAGTTCCATTTGTCTTTATTAACCATTTTCGATATACGTTTACTTTCAATATACCTATCGTTTAATCAACATAATGGTAGGAAAAAAGAAGCGCGGTCATCCCGATATCGAGGAGTTATTGGCTCGCCCTTGGTGTTATTATTGTAAGTCCCGCCACCTCAATTCCCATCATCGCGCATTCGTGATTCTAACAATTTATATTTCGCAGGTGAGCGCGATTTCGATGATTTGAAAATTCTCATCTCTCATCAAAAGGCGAAACATTTTAAGTGCGAAAGATGTGGTCGACGATTGAACACTGCTGGAGGTACATCATCTATTTCCTTACCTCGTTTACTCAAGCTAATGGAAAACCCGCAGGACTCTCCGTTCATATGAATCAAGTACATAAAGAAACTCTGGCAAGTGTCGACAACTCTCTTCCGAATAGACAGGGTCTCGAGGTTGAAATCTTTGGTATGGAAGGTATTCCGGAAGATGTGGTTCAAGCACATAATCAGCGCATAATTGCAGGTTTCTATCAAGCGGAACAAGATCGTCGTGCCGCTACTGGAAACCCTGCTCCAGGGACTGCAAATGCCAGTGGTGGTCAATCAAAAAAGCCCAAGGTCGAGTCACCGGCAGAATTGAAGAAAAGGTTAGCAGAGCACAAAGCTCGAAAAGCTGAACAAGCAGCGAATGGTAGTAGTGGTGCAAATACACCTTTAGATGGTGGTATTCACAGTGCTGCAAGTCCTTTGACAACGACACAGAGTCCTGGTGCATTCGTAAGTTTTAAACTGTCCTCCCGATCAAATTAATACTAATCTCCTGAATAGAACAACTCGCCATTCCCTACTCCTCAGAACTCTTATGGTGCTACACAAGGTGCGGGTTATGGATCATTTTCTCAAGAACCGTACAGTCAACCTGCGGCAGCTTACCAACAGCCATATAACCAGCAGCCGCCATTCTCCGGACCTCCTGGTCCACCTTTTCAACCTCAATTCTCCCCTACGCAATACACACCTAATGTTTATCAGCCATCCCCATTTGGCGCAGGTTCCCCACCTCCAGGGCCGTTTAACGGATATCAACCGCCACCGTCCCACACTCCACCTACACATGGTGGTCTTCCTAATCGCCCCCCAAGTCTACCAGCAGCACCTGGTCTACCTCAAAGACCATCGTTTGGTGCACCGCCAGTTCCATCATATCAAATGCAACAAATGCATCAGAAAGGTGGTTGGAATGGTAATGGATGGAATGGACAAGATCAAAATTCAGCTATGTCATCAGCTTATCCTCATCCTCCAGGCCTTAATGTGGAACATTCGACTAACGCATCTACTGTGGATGATCTTGTTTCAGGCGCTGCCAGAGATGCTGATGATGACATTGACAAAATAATCAGAATGGCAGAGGCAGGTATTAAACCTCCGAAGAGGGATTCGGTCGATCCATCAAAAACCGAAACTACAGAAGCAGTCGCTGCTCCTGAAAGTGCCGATAAATCAGAGCCAAAATCAGAAGCAAAGACCGAGATCGCCGAGAAGAAGTCAAAGAAAGATAAGCCGATGAAGATGATATACTCAGATAATGATGTCAGTCCGGAGGAAAAGATGGCGAAGATGCCCAGGTACGCATTTGTCCCAGATGGAAAGATTGAAACATCCCTTGAGGAATCTGTTGCTGCCGTTACTGTCAGCAATTGATATATTGGATGATATTTCGAGGACTTGTCGCAGATTTTCTCTCAAAATCACTCCCAAAGCACACATTTGTGGATCTCCTATTCCACCTCTGAGGTCTCGGATATTTCGACCCAATGCGGTTATAGTCAACAAATTTGATGGGCTGGAATGGTGCTGAAAACAGCTAAGTTTTTCGGGAATATGTTTTTTTGACTTGACATTATCTGAAAAACACGCCTTCTGACTTTAGTGTCTACGATGAGGTCTTGGAAGCTTTCATGCATGATATTGGTGAGTTTCGTCGATGATGGGTTTTGGGCATTACACTTTAGAAAAGAAAACACTACGGATGAGAAAACTTTTTTGTGGAGGTCGCAGAATGAAAGAGGCTTGCTTGTAAGTTACTTCAAGGTTGGCGATCTCTACATCATCACTTTCTATAATTTCCCCCCAAAAAAACTCTTTCGTATTCAATTGCCGCTTCGTATATTTCGTGAATTATTATGTTTTGTTTGCAAGTAGTTGGTAAATAGCCGTCGCAACTTTGCCATAGTTGGTGGAAGTCATTTTGGGCCGATAGATACGGGTATTCTACGAATGAAGTTTATTTGAGTTAATTCATTCTAAGGTTTCTTGGTAATCTTGTTGCATCTTGGGTTAAATAGTAAATACGTGCTCCTACTCACCGTTTCCCCGCCGTTGCAAGCAGCCATATGTGATTTGTTCAATTAACTCTATTCAGGCTAAATAGGAGGGAGGGTGGCCCTGGCATGTTAAGACCCCGCAAAATCATTCTGCCGATCTCCACACCACTTTGGGAAAGAAGCTAGACCGTCATACATTACGGGTAAGTTCACCGATACTTGATTCAGCTTGGCTACATGATGATGCTACACAATAAAAACGTTTGTAAAGATGTGCATTTATCCCACTTTCAACCCATGATGTTTGTTTGGACTGACTAGCACCAGTTTCTCTATTCAACATCTGCATATGTGACGGTCATATCCTCTGACCCATTACCTGCCGTAACCTGAGTTTAGGCGGAATTGCCTCTATATGGAACCCCGGATTTTTTTTGGGAGAATCTCGTTGTAATGGTTAATTACCGCTTGATTCCTACTTTCATTGCTCTCCAATTCCACATAAGTTTTCCCTTCATTTGATATCTTTACTAGGTTACATGTCTTTCCCATATTCATTCATGCGGTGATAAATATATCAATCACAAGCAATTCAGAATGAAGTCTTCCGATCTCCTCCGACTACCTCTTTTGCTCACTTCATTAACTTTCCTCTTTCCCTTGACTGCAGCATTGGGCCAAGATCCAACGATTACGACGACAAAGCCGACAAATGGTACATCTTCGCCTTTTCAGATTGCTGGGAAAGGACTTAATGCGCAGATATTGTTAAGTAAAGAGGAGTGGTGGGGTGTCTTGAGAGTAGCGGAGGATTTGGCTGGGGATCTGGGAAAGGTTGTAGGGGAGAATTTGACGTTGGCTTATTGGGATGGTAATGCTGGGCCAGATGTTTCGAAGGTGGGTCCTGGTGATGATAAAAATGGTCGACCAAAACTGCCTCATCAGGGAAGTGGGTGGAATAACGGTAATGGGGAAGGAGGAACAGTGGGTGATATCGCGAATCCAGGTGGCGATACGGGACATAATGCAACAGTTGACAGTGGAAGTGGTGGCGCGATCGAAGTACTTTATACTTATAGAGCACCGACGAATAATATCAATGTAAGTTAATCTCAATATTCTCTTCTGACAATTGACCAAGTCTGGTGGAAATGGATATTGCCATTCTACGGTTCATTTGATCTAAAGATGAGAAATGGAATCTTACACAAACACAGTACACCGTTGGTCCAGAACAAAACTTCACTGGTCCTACTCTTCACCCATCCGACCCTTCATCCACGGTTCTGATTGTTGGAACTCTCACACAATCTCCACTCATTACCCAATTAATATCATCCGGTCTCTTAGACCCAAATCCAATCAGAGGAAAATGGGAAGCATTCATGTCCGTCATCATACAAAATCCTCTACCTGGTATTGATAAAGCAATGGTGATCGTAGGGAGTGATCTTCGGGGTACCATATATGGACTTTATGATATTAGTGAACAAGCAGGTGTTAGTCCTTGGTGGTGGTGGGCGGATGTTCCGGTGAGAACACAAGATGGTGTTTGGGCATTAAGTCCAAATGCGACGCAGCAGCATGAACCTAGGCCACAGGAAGGTTCAGAACCGACAGGTCCACCTGCGAGCAAAGGGATGCAGATTTTAAAGATCCAGGATACGCCGAGTGTGAGATATAGGGGGTTCTTTTTGAATGATGAACAACCTGCTTTGACGAATTGGATTAAGTGAGTTATTGTATTCTCGTATTCTCTTCTCTTCTCTTTCGTATTTTATAGAGGTTGCGAGAGAGAGAAAGGTATGACTGCTAACAATCCTAGTGCGAATTATCCACAAGGAAAATATGGACCAGGATTCAATCATTATTTCCACTCTCGTGTTTTTGAACTTCTATTGAGATTGAGAGCAAATTATTTTTGGCCTGCTCAGTGGAATAGTATGTTCAATGTGGATGATTATGCCAATCAACCATTGGCAGATGCTTATGGAATTGTGATGGGAACAAGTCATACAGGTTTGTCTTTTGTCCAGTGAAAAGTCCTATCATACGAACTAATCTGAAATGATTCCAGAACCAATGACACGTGCCACTAAAGAATGGTCTACTTTTGGAGAGCAATATGGCGGTAACGGGCAATGGGAATACGACACTAACAACGCATCCGTCGACCCATTCTTCAAATACGGCGCTCAGCGTGCCGTTCCCTACGCTGCGAATACTCTGTTCACGATGGCGATGCGTGGATCTGGTGATACTGCTCTTTCCTTGACTCAAGCCGAAGCTATTGCACTTCTAGGCGATGTAGTGACAAAACAAAGGGAAATCTTTGGGGAAGTATTTGAAGGAAGAAATGTTACTGAGATTCCGCAAATGTGGTGTTTGTATAGTGAGGTTCAAGGGTATTATGAGGCGGGGATGACGGTTCCGGATGATATTACATTGTTGTGGGCGGATGATAATTTTGGGAATGTGAGAAGGTTGCCATTGGCTAATGAGACGAGTAGGACTGGTGGTGCTGGTGAGTAAATTATTAGGTGTGTCTGGGTTACATGTAGTTGTAGTACTGATATATTGTTGAACAGGTGTTTACTATCATGTGGATTATGTTGGGCCACCTCGAGACTATAAATGGATTAATACAATTCAGCTTGAGAAGACTGTCGAGCAGGTTAGTACCATTCAAATTCCTATTCTTAACTCTAATAGTAGAAACCTAATGAAACCTATCATAACAGATGCAACTTGCTTCCGCCCGTCAAGCAAACAGAATTTGGATGCTTAACGTTGGTGATCTTAAGCCCCTTGAAATCCCTATCAACCACTTCATGGATCTCGCCTACAACACCCCTCAATGGGGCTATGATTCTGTTCCCAAATGGCTCGAATTATGGGCTACCCGAGAATTTGGTCCTGAATACGCTTCCAATATCTCAAGCATCATGGATACATATGGCATGTTGGCCGCAAGGCGAAAATACGAGAACATCGATATGACAGTTTATTCGGTGATCAATTACAATGAAGCAGATGCCATTCTCGCCCAATGGGAACAATTAGCTCGAGAAGCTCAAGCAATCTATGATAAATTAGGAGAAGATTGGAAACCGGCTTACTATGAGATGATTTTGCAACCAGTACTTGGAGGACAGGTTGTTAATCAAATACATATTGGTGCAGGGAAAAATGCGCATTATACGGAGCAGAAGAGAAATGCTGCAAATGAGATTTTTCAGGAGGTATTGGATGCTTTTAAAATGGATCATAACTTGACGCAGAGATATCATAATTTGCTTGGTGGGAAATGGAATCATTTCCTAGATCGTGAGTCACTCTTGATAAACTTCAGTAATGGCAACATCACTCACAATCAACAGAAACCCATCTAGGATACGATTACTGGCAACAACCAATGCGCAATGCTCTTCCTCCCATGTCATATGTTCAAGCTCTCGAAACTTCTCTTGCAGGAAATATCGGCGTCGGAATCGAAGGATCAAATGCCACAGTATCCGGAGATGACAATTATCACACGCTTTCCTCAGAAGTACTTACTTTACCTCCAATGGATCCATATGGACCACAAACTCGTTACGTCGATATCTTTGCTCGCGGACTCCTGGGCTGTAGCTGGACCATTAATGCTTCTCAACCATATGTTCATTTATCCCAAACCTCGGGTACGACCGGCGGATCAAACGGAACCGACACACGCATTTACATATCTATCGACTGGCCATCCGCACCACCAGCCCCAAACAGCACAATTGCAACCCTCCTCATAACCTCCTCCTGCGAAGGCGGACAATGGGGAAACTACGGTCCACCATCCGTTCTGCTCCCCGTAAACAACACCCTCGTCCCCTCAAACTTCACCAACGGCTTCGTAGAATCCGACCTCCATATCGCCATCGAAGCAGATCACGCCTCATACTCCACATCCGTAAACGGGGTATCCTACATCACACTCCCCGGTCTCGGTCGTACCGGCTGTGGCGTGGCGCTTTCCCCTGTCCTAGCACCCACACAAAATACAACATCCGGTCCCGTTCTTCTCTACAATCTCTATACATTTACACCTACCCTTATCACAAACATTACACTCTTCATCTCCCCATCACTAAATCAAAATGGGAGGGAAAGAACACTTAAATATGCAATAGCAATCGATGATGAGGTTCCACAGATAAAACAATTCGTGCCCAGTAGTGTTAGCACGGCGATTTTCCCGACGGGGTGGGCGGGAGCGGTCGTCGATGGTGTTTGGGGACAAAGTAGTGGGAATACGACGACGACTAGTCATAAGGCTTTCAAGGTCGTGGGGGCGCATACTTTGAAGATTTGGGCGATTGAACCGGGGGTTGTTTTTCAGAAGAGTGAGTTTCTTTTTTGTTCATTGTTTTTTTTTTTGAGGGGAGGAAAAAATTACCATCGAACTTTTTGTTTTGTTTTGTTTTGGGGTGGAAGGTAAAATTGCATTTACTAACCTCTACTCAACTCATAGTAATAATCGACATGGGCGGCGTACGCCAAAGTTACCTTGGACCACCCGAAAGTTTTCGGATCGGAGGTAGTGAAGAGATTGGGAAAGCGAAGACGAATTTTGCGGGAGTGGATGTGAGGAGGTGGGCGAAGGGTGTTGTTTAGTGATGCCTTCGAAGATGAAGGGGTGGGAGGGATGAGGTAAGGAGGAAGAAGCAAATTGGCAATGCTTTGCTTTTAGGATTTCTTGGTTGCTCGCTTACGTATATAATATATATATATATATAAATGATGGGAATGTTGGGTTAATGCAAGTTTTTTTTATCTGCGGTTTCTTGCTTTGCTTATTTATTATGTTGATGCTTTCTCTGATGGCCTCCCATGCTTATATCTAAACAAATTATGTAGCTCTTCTCACTTACGTCTAGTACTCAATATCTATTTGAATGGTACGTAGAATCTTGAATCCCGTCATTCACTCTAGATGGATAAGAGGAGGAGAGTTGAAATTAAAACTAGATATTCCGTTAATATCTGCTTATGGATAGTTTCTGCTGGATATTAGGTCGTTAGTCTAGTTTTCTAGTTGGATAAGCCGATTCATATAAGCTCCAAAGTTCATTCAATTGATCCGTACATGGTATTGAGTTTTCCTGTCCGATCATGTAGTAATTAATTATTATAGTTGCAGTATATCTCATATCTTGTTATATTATTATTCATTATATAGGTCCATTAAGTATAAAATTTAAAATAAAATTTAATATTCAAAACTATCACATTACAAACACGCGGTAGGATATCATATCTTCTTAACTTCAATTTGGTATTTGCTTTATAGCTATTAGATTAGATTTGTTGGAAACTTGGAGAATCTTGAGATTCGATTAAATGGATCGGATTTGGATTTGAATTTCATATTCGGGTTTGAGTTTGGGGGAAATAGTTCTGATTTTTCTATGGTTATTATTTGATAGGTAATGGATGGGAGAGTTGTGTAGAGTTTGTTGAATGCTAGGGTTGCTGCCGGGTCTGTGGGTTGCTAGTGTCGTGAGGAGTGGAATGCGTGGTGATTACTTGTAGTGGAAAGCATTGTGGATAATGGACTTTTTAACAGTTATAATGGATTCAGGTGGGTTCAGTGGGGATAAAGATGGAGGAGAGGAAGGAAGAGAACGAGAAGGCCTAAAGGAAGAAATTGACACTTCCCAGAGGAGCAGAAGACCCCTGAAAAGTAAAAATTGCAGTCCCCAATTGTATCTCAAACCTTTGCTTCCCTGCCGCCAGCAACTTTCTCCTTACTTTCTAAGGGATTATCAGATGAGTTTCACGTCATGATTGTGAATAGACTTCATCTAGTAATGCCGCATAACTGGCTCTTGGTTCGAGGAGATTCCATAAGATTCGCGGTCAAGGTGCGAGAAATTCGGATGGACTCGGGAATATCATTGAGACAATATCTTCATTTATTTTCAAGAAAAACGGTGGAAAATCGAGTAAAACGCCGGAAAAGGAGATCCAGCCCATATTTTTGACCTCAACTTACCACAATTACTAATTGGGATCTTGGTTGTATTCCCCGTGAGCCACTTACCTTCCAAAGTGTCTCCGTCAATGAATCTCCTCTGGCTGGAATCAGTTTCTCCTTTCTAGCCCGCGACCAATCTATGAGACATGTGAATTGATGTTATTGCGAAACTATTCACAATCGAGAAATCACAACCTCGTACGCTTGAAAAAAACATTCTAAAATTATATCAAAATTGTCGATTTTTTGAATCGACGAGCCACGCATCAGTCTGCGTGCGCACGCAAGACGGCCATGTATAAAGCTGTTTGAAATCAAAAGCTATCTTGCTAATCTGGCGCACAAGTCCTTTTCATCACCGTGTAAGATTCGATGCACCAACACAGATTGGCCAATGCCTTCGCGGTGAGAAAAAGATGAAACGGATGGAAGAGCTGAAGACGTCGACTCAATACGATGATTCTTAGATTTTGCAGGCTGATCAAAAGTTCAAGATGTGAAAGGTTTCTTATTGACGAGGGGGAGGCATTTCATACTGATTTTCAAAGGCGGTGGTGAACATTATTTTAGTAAATTCCCGTCTGTGGGATTGTCGAAATATCTCCGTTTTGATCTGGATATATAAAGATGAGTATATGGGCAATTGATAACATCATGCTGCGATCTTTCGTCAAATGTAAAGCTCATCGCTGTACAGTACCACACGTGAGCTCTACTCAGAGTTGCTCTTCTTGTTCAAAGGTCAGACATTGAGTGTGGGTTGTGAGGATAACTTAGAGTATCAAGTTGATGCCATGATTATAGAAGGTGATCAATACGCAGTCATTTTCACTGTATGGCAAATCTAGGCAAAGGGCGAGAAACGATGTGAAAAGTGGAGATTCGCTAGAGTCAGAGTTGTGGGTTTGGTGCGGCAGGAAGCTACAGTGATGAGTGGAAGATAATTGTGATAAGTGATGACACGTTGCACGGTTATTGGGGAGTCTGATTTAACGACCAGTAAG